>PNEQ01125107.1:0-27610 GCA_003012365.1 Medauroidea extradentata
TTCAAAAAAGTGTAAGCTTGCTAAACTCTCTCATGAAAATTAAGAACTTCGCAATAATTCAGTCGCGAAATAGGGCAATGCAATTGAGACACATAAGCCAAGGAAACTTGATAGTGGTTATCCTGTAGAAAACAGCAAATATGCAATGAAAATACACATCGATGAAGTAATCGCTGAAGGTGGAGGTGACGAATACAATGCTGATGAAGATAATCCAGACACTGCCACGATTCTCCCTAGTGAAGAGTCCGCGAGCGGAGATACGAAGAAGACAGAAGATCAACATTTTGGTTATGAATTTTCCAATAAGGCTAATGAACAGGTGGACAGACTCATACTTACCATCTTTACGCAAGAAACTGTACGTAGAAAAATAAATGGGGAGTGGCACAAGTCCCATAGTAATGACCGATAGTTTAAAATTGTAAATAAACCTTACTCTATCACAACATTCTCCTGCAACTTGATAACACTAAAGTTACCGATGAACAGAGTATTATATAAAGTTCAATGCGCATATGTTGGCTACCTTGTTTACAGCTCCATGTAAAAACCAACATAGTATATTTGTTTTGTATGCTGCATTTTCACAAATTTAGCTTCCGTTAGATATGAATTTAACTTAATTTCTGTTGCATTCGTTAGCAATAATTGCTAGATAAAATTTCATTGCTTAGTTCATGAATTGTTTTTATATTAATAAACTCATGCTAATTTAATTTTGTAACTGTCTTGGCTAATTATATGCTCATTTGGCGTTTGCAAATTAATAAAGTAATTCAGAACCCTATTTTCTCTGTTCAACGAACGCACTGGAGATGTCACTTTAATTAATTGAACACTACTGCACATTAATTTTTTAGACAGTGTTAGTAAATGCATTTCTATAACATTTGTAAATGAACAAGCTAAAATATTGTTTTAATAAAACTATCGGCCATGGAAAGTAAACAAATTCTTAAGTTAAAATATTTAGATTCGAAATTTAAAAAATATATATATTATAAATGTTACAGTTACATAGCAGTAAAATGTCAAGATTTTTAAATTTACTCATATGTATTCCTTTTCAGTTCTGTATAACTGGCAATTAAAGTATTAAAATTAAACATTCTTAATAACCGGCATATTATCCAGACATATGAACAAAAAGTCTTAAAATATCAGAGTAAACTGTACAATATAAGGCTAAGTTATTAGTTTAAATATTCATGTTGTTTCTCATTTCTAGGAGAATGTTAATATATTTAGCAATGTGGCTACATTATTAGCTCTCATTATAAGATAGTAAGTTTATTTTAAGGAATTCGTGTGTTTAGTAGATCTTAGAGAATACTTGTTCTTGTACAAATGTAATTTACATTCATATGTGTAATACTCATATTTACTAACACTCTAACTTAATCATTTAAACACACAATTTATTGTAACTCAGTTGGAATTTGGTGAATTTTAATTACTGTACGAAAATAATTTCAGAGACAAGATAAATTACTAAAACCCACCAAAATAATTATTAAAAATGTAATTTTCATAAATCAAAATCAGTTTTGGTTTTTCCCAGTGTTTACCAATGAAATAAAAAAGATTATTAGGTATCTTTAACAGCCGGTTTTACTTAGTCTTTCTAATTATTAAATTATGCCCACTGTACACCAATATACTTATTTAAATATATACTAACAAACTTGTTAAAACATATGATACTTAGCAATAAGACTCTTGATGTGGAAACTATAGCTCTCAGGTTTTTAATTGCAGGTATATAATGTTTGATAGTTCTTTAGAAATGTGTCATTTAGGTCCAAAATTCCGTGTGACTTAATGTTTGTATTTTGTGGTGACACAATGGCTACAAAAAATTATACACTTAGCTGAGGCGTCTTCAAGTTGAAGTTCTGGTAGATTAGTATGCCTCCCGGCATACCAGAGTTCTGTAGACACACTGCCGACGTCTTCCCTAACGACCCACGGGTCGGTGCATTTACAGTCATTGCACTCACGTCACTCGAGATTCGCGGGCGTCTACCTAAATAAACATTACTCAGCAGCCATGTCCAGGCCCTCTTCGTGGCGCAAATCTTCCATAGCTCACGTCTTCGCCTTAGGCGACCTGGACGATCAGATCATACTCGCAAACATTACAAAATATTTAATTCCTCAGGAATAACTCCGACTGGGCGTCTAGTCTGTTGTCCTATCGGCCGAAAAGACGCCACCAGATTTCCATTATCGCTCTGAACATTACAAAATTTCACTCGGCGAATTGGGATCTTTGATACACTTCAAATTATCGCACCGAGATCAGTTGCTATGGTTACAAAATCAACAGTCATAGAGAAATGAGAAGGTGGCCTGCAATTATAGGTCTGGCTCCAGGCAATCAAATAATATTTAGACAAGTGAAAATTAGTTTATAAAATAAAAATATACATAATTATTGAAATTATGATCATCACAAATAAATAAATATTCCTGCACTGGCAAAACCATGGTAAATAATAAGTGGCTTAAATTTGTTTAAATACACAAAATTACAATTAAATAAATGTAAAATATTAATGACAATAAAATTTTAATAAACACACAAACTGTTAGCAGTGCACGTTACATAAATGCCCCCTTAGATTTCTAAGTTAATTGTGTAGGGCTTGAAAAATGTACATGAAAAATGTAAAATGGTGCTGCTATGTTTTAAACTTTGAAAAATATAATAATCAGTTAAATAAAATATCAAATCATAGTTTTAAAACAACAATGTATAGATTATTCAGACAACTTAGCAAATAAAGTGTTCATTTGGCCCACAAGTATCACTTTGTTCTCTTTGTTTATCTATGTAATTTGCGACACTCTCGGTGTACAGCAGCTGCACTGCGCAACTCGATATCTCGAAGCAGTCTACCTTAACGCGCACCACCACTACTACAGTACATAGTGACTGGATTTGTTTACTTGGACATACTCCATTGCGAAATAAATGACTGTCAAAAGAAAACTAAAAATAATACAAGAAAACATAAATAAGCAGAGTATGTTTTAGTCATCAGGATACATACACAACATGAAATTCCAAAACTGGAATCTGGTCAGATAAAACAAGTAACAAACAGAAAATAAAAGAAAAAAGAAAAAATGAAAAAGAAAAAAGAAAAAACAAGAATATAAAAACAGCTAAGTTGACATGCGACACAACGATGAGTCGAAACAAAAACACAAACAGAAATACAGCAAACAACACAACGATGAGACTAAGCAAAACACAAAGATGTCGGACACAAACAGAAAAAACAACAAACGACACAAATGATGAGACGAAACAAAACACAGTAGTTTTCCAAACAGTCAGTAATAAAGACGTTTCGGGAACTGGAATATGTTCCCGTCATCAGGTAGACACACAGGGTTCAGGAACACGAGTGCGACTGTGATATTGCGTTTAAAATCACTGAAATCAACAATTATATGGTGCATATCGTGTTATTTAATACTGCTGGTACATTTCTAAAAACGTGTATTAAGGCCTACAACATTTAGGTAGTAGTATCGTGTTTCAAACGTTTCTCGTATTGTTCAGTGCAGAGTCGTTGCTCATGCTATGTGTACCAAAATGTGTGCAGTGAAGTGAACTTTAATTTAAGTTTTTTTTTTTTTTTTTTTTAGTTTTTGAAGAAACAATATGTTAAACACAGTACATATTCACACCACTGACACAAAATATCACTAAAACATAGGTTATCACACTTGTATCAAATTCAGTGTTTAGCAATGGCACTGTTCAAATGTAAAGTTCGTTCGTAGCTAACGGTACTGGCATGATTACTGCAAGCTAACAGGTTAACACGGGACATAATAAGTTTAAAGTCTAAGTGTTTACTTAGAAGTAGTTAATTCATGTACAGGATTTGCACAAAAAATACCACAATAGAATAAGATCAATATAATGCAACAATAGGTCAAATATAGAAGAAAACAATATGGCTACACTTAGAGAATTTCCTGCTATTTATCCACTTGTAGCAGACGTCAATGAAGCCACTGCAGTCTATCAGACTGAAATAATTACATGAAACACATAGGTACATACAAAGAAGACACTAAATATGTAAAACAATATGAAACAAACTATAGGACTTAACATAAAATTGGATACATACAACACATAACACTCAACAATAAACATACCAACAAGACAGCTATTGAAGACTGGAGCAAATCAATACTGGATACTCAAGCAACAACAACATGAGAACAACGAGAATTCCAAGAGACAAGATACAACAGCTGGGACAAAATTACCGGAAAGTTTCTCGGTTAGCAAATTTTCAATTAACAGTTTCTGAAGCTTTTCAGTAGTGCTGGCAAGAGGGAAAATGTGGTGAGGTAGGTTTTTAGCAATTTTTCAGTTCTTCGTAGGCACACAAAATTCGTACTGCCATACAGTATACAGTACCCCATGCAAAGTAGACAAATGCTTCCCTTCTAGGCGCACATTAATGTTAGTAATTCTTGCTGAACATAAGGAAATGATATCGCCTTGCTTATAGTTGAATACAGTAGGGCAAAAAAAAATACAACTTACAGAGAGGTGCGAAAATGCAAACAGCGGAGCTCCATGATGCTTCCAGCTGGTGGTTGACACAGCACACGGTATAATCATGCACTCAGGCTTTGTTAAACACCTGCTATTCTATGGCATTACCCTTAATACTCTAAGCAATATAAACAACAACATCTGTTCTCCGTATCTTCACATAACTATCTGGAGTACGCTGGTACTCTGGGAAGCAGCACTTGCTATTTAAGATGTCTTACTGTACAGTCTGTAGGGGAGTATGATATACTCGTAGTGCAGTCAGGTTGTATCGACCTACAATCTTCCCTGCAGCTGGGTCTGTTACCTCATAACAGTTTGGATGGACTTTTCGACTCACTGTGTAGGGTCCAGAATACAGCGGGAACAATTTCTTAGTCATATTTTGCCAAAACTGATTCACTGGGGCGGTTCTAGCTAACACTACACTGTTAAAAAAATTTCCGTCAATTTATGGAAAAGTGCTGGTAAAAAATTCTCCAGAAGCGTCCGTAAAGTTTCCGTCAAATTACGGACAGTTTTATTTTAAAAACAGAACTTTCCATTCATTTTTATGTTTAACGGAAAATCAAAAGTACGGTAGTATCCGTAATGCAATGGACATTTCCGTCACTTTACGGATGTTTCAGTAACAACCCATTACAGAAACTTCAGCTACCTTATAAAATCCCACGTAATTTAAAGGAAATTTTAGTTAAGAAACTAAGTTAATGTTTCCGTTCCTAAAATTAATATTTCCGTTATTTTACTGAGTTTTCTATTTTGTATGAAAATTTTTATATCTGTTATTTGGACAGTGTGTTGTTTATTTTTACGTAAATTCAGTTTTTGTAGAGTCTCAGTAGTGTTCGTCTGATTGCCACAAACAAGAGATGTCTCTTCACAATTGCAGATGTGCATGCAAGGCTTTGCAACAAAGTGCGTAAATCTTTCTAAAAAAACTTGTAATCCCTAATTAAAGATATAACTTTATGAATATTTGTTCATGTTACCTGATTTCGTCACACTAGCTGTGTCAGGATGAATCATATTATTTGTGTGATAATAGTCTATAACAAAAAAGTGGAAAATATGTTTCTTAACTTTGCCCTAAAGAGAATTTAAATAGTGGAAGTGTTGCCGCTCTAAAAACTGACTTAAAACTTCATTAAATAAAATTATAAACTATTTATTTCTGGTTTAGACAATATTCAGGGTGCAGCTGCTTAACGTTAGGATGCATTTTATACTAAGGCTGTGTGTGAAATGTAACATTTATTATCGCTGTGGTATTACTTCCACTAACGTATTGAATCTTTGTGAATAACCTGAAAACTTTTTTTTTAACTTCTTCGTTTAAGTTACCACACACACAATATAAAATATGAGTTTTAAAATAATAAAAAGAAATTTTTTCAAAAATTTATATTGACCTGAAATACCTAATGCAATAAAAAAATTAACATCAGTTCAGAAATATCTGATCTTGATTTCAAATCTTCAGTTATGAGCTGCTAAAGATTGTTAAGTGGACACTCCATTTCTCTCATAGCAGCAACACCCGACAAAGTGGTGACTATCCACTGCATCATGATGTACATTTAGGGAACCCCTTGGTAGTGGCTATTGTAACAAGTTGTGAGAAACATATCTTTATAGTTTGAAGAGCAATCAAGATATTTATTAAAAGTTTCTGTTTATTTCATACACAAGCAATTTATAAACGTTACAAACTAATACTTTAAATTTTAGTAATTTTTAATTTTGTACTGCAATATTCAGCAGGGCTTAGTTTTCTTGTCATCAATAAGCACATCACATATAATTTCTTAACGTCAGATGATTAGTCTTGGTGTTGTGCACCTGAAAAAAAAACCAAACACACAAGATCATATTTTTCATACAAAAATTCATGGCTGGCTAAATTAAAAGTACAAAACAAAAGCTAAATAAACCACCAACATTAATTAGCTGTATAAACAATGAATTTTGCAATCACTTTGACTATCCTTCGCAATTCCAAACATAATGAAAAAAACTGTATTGACTTATGTGAAATACAATAAACCCAGTTAAACAGGATTTACATCGACAATATATTACAATGTTTTAAAGCTGTAATAAATGCACAATGTCGCGAATGACAACATTAAAAATTAAAATATGCTTCAATGTTTCTATCCCCTACTGCAACATGCAAAATTAATCAGAACGACTCCTCTTTTTTTACTATGTCTTTTCACCTGTGAAATGTTAATGGAAATGGAACTAATTTTCGAATTAACAGAAAAACCAAAACAATGTGTAAACATCCATAACAGTTGTGTAAGAAGAATGTAACAAATACAAACTATTACCAAAGGAATGTATTTAATGCTGGTTACAAGATGGTAAAACTAGCAATCAAATTACAGGGAATTTTTTTGGCCGGTGTCTGTTCCGGTGCTGTGATTTCAGCATTACATCTAAGTGTTTATCGCAAACATTTCAAAATCAACTCATCACAATGTTTTACTTTTTACGCTTGTTTCCAAGAGTATTCATTGCCACAATTTATTCAGCGACTAATTGCACTTGCTTATGTGAGGGTGTTATTATCGATGTAATGTGACAAATATAATTTTATTCCTATTCAGAGCATGTAATGCTCAAGAACTTTATCACATTAACGCCATAAAGTGCTGTACTGTGACTGTACGAAAAAATTATTTCGACGCGAAAATTTACGTCCCGCACTAAAATATTATTCTACAAGTTACTTACTGTAACAGTATTAGTACTTTATTACGTTCACTGTTCTAAAAATGTACTAAAACTTTTTTTTTACAGACAACATTGAAATCAAGGGGAAGTAACTTGTATAGGAAGAACATTTCTCTTATATTTTGCTACTAAAGTAGAGTGTTCTGTGGAGAGATTTATGACACAAGTAGTTGGTGAGAAGTAATGACTTGTATTTAGAATTATACAAAAATGTTTTTACTATACAAATTAATAAACAAGACAGGAATATAAAACAATAAAATAAGAATTATGTATGTTATGATGTGAAAGGTAGAATTCACAGTGGTGATACAAACATTACTTGATACAGTTAAGTACAGTTTTCAATTCATAGTGGCAGAAATATACGCATTGGTTACTGTGATCACTTTAAGTAATGCTTCATAAATTATCACTTCAAGTAAGTATATATGTAACATGAATTCAAAGTCAACAAATTAGTTCTCGTTGTTTGGGAGGTATTCATAATTAAATAAGCGTTGCTTAGTCACATGTATAAGCAGTACTTCATCAAGTCTGTTCTCTTGGTAGCACAAGTACTGATTTGTTTGTGTAAGGAAAGGTTACGAAAACGATTCAGAGGTATCTGTAAACAATAGACCTAAATAGTACATGAAACAAAATGGGAAACAAATTTCAACAAACTTAGTAGTTTTACAAAAACTTAAATTCTTTTCTTAACTTTGTTTTCAACACTTTCTTTGCATTTTGGGTTTTAAAACATTTTGCATGATATTTGTATCACTGGGAAAATGTTTTTTGTCAATTCTGTTTTAAAAAGGACTCAACATTACGTTACATTTATACTTTATATTGAAAATGTCGCTTGAAAATGTTTAAACCCCATATATTACACTGAGATATATATTATTACAGAGAAATAATTACTAACAGGGAAGGGATATATTCTCATCAATCATTACATAACGTTAACACGTAAATAAAAAATCATTGTTTCACACAAAAGCAGAGCCCACTATTTCTTTTACAAAAACTACCACAGAGAACACGCTTCAAGTACATTTGTTGTCACCATATACATTACCGCAACAGCAGCATGAGATGTGGCCAAACACATGTTCAGTATTTGTAATAAAAGAGCACTACATTTTAAAGAAAAACAAAGTGTCTTTTAAGGCCTACGGTAAGCTACGGTGTTGAGCGGATTACTGGCATACTCAATCGTCAATAAAATCTGAACTCATCAAAATTTGACGAGATATTTTTGAAGAGTAGATATTTTATCAGCGGATGATTTTATTTTTATAGCACTACGCGGTAGTATGCTTTACTTTCGAGTAAAAAATTTAAAAAACAGTTTTTAGAAAATTAAGGGCTTAAAACAACAAACTTTACAAAAAAGTAAATCTGCCATTTTTTATTTTAAATATTATAATATCTAGGCATCTATAACAACCGAACATAAAATATACTCGCGTTTTCATTAAAACATAATTTTACTACCCGAAAGTCTCTGCGCGAGAGGTTTACTCGACATTGTAACTTTCTTTAACCCATAATGTTAAAACCTACTTACAAAAACAGGAAATATATCCATTTCATTGAAGCGAACAAATTAAGTGTCGCATATAACCTAAATAAATCATCCATCAAGAGGTAGCTAGCCAGGTCTGAAGCTGACAAAAATATCACAAAAGGGAATCTTAGTTCACAATATCATTCACGTATCATATCGATCACAAAAAATCGCAATCTGCTCAAAGTGCATTACACTTTAAGCCAAACACAGCACTGTTAGTCATACTAGTAAAAGCAACCAATATTTTACCATATTTAGCGCAAAAGAACATTTTGTAACCCAAAAACTTTTCCAGTAAGGACATGTAAAGAACAATAATATTTTGGAGAAGAATGGCAGAGTAATTATACGATCATAACATTAAAGTTACAGTATATCACATTATTCACAAACATTTCATTACATGCTTAAAGCTCGCTTTGCGATGAGGTTATGTTGTCGGTAAACAAAGCACATTCTGCAATAATTAGTGGCGTTATGAACGTTGGCTTCTTACGCTGCATATTAACTGAAACACCATGGAAGTAATGTATTCATATCGGCAAGTATGCATGTTTCCATGTAAAACGTATTTTTCTTGAGATTAGTGATGTGAATAATATGTTTTATTTCCCAGTCAGCAAACTGCATAAATAAAAAAAATTGTCAACATATTAAACAGACATGTTTTAAGGTCCCTATTGTTATTAAATGTTGAACATGTATTAAAATAAAAGAAAAATACTTTCAAGAGGAATTGACGATCAAATGTAACCAAATATGAAATTCAACAGGACAACTGTTGTAAATAGTAATAAAAGTCTAGCTGTGTGATGTTTGTACTGATATCGTAGCGTTGCTTATTTTATTACTTCACTAAGTACAGCTTGGCCCATATAAGTACTTCTTCTGCTTGTTTAATGCTGCAATCATAGGTGCGATAGTGACATGACAAAAGCGATGCGACACTAAAAATTCTCATTACAAACACTAGTTTGGCTGTCATGCGACAAACATTAAAAAAATATTACCCGTAATTTGTACATTGCTACTACATACTAACCTCTAGTACGACAGCTACAGATGTTTAAAGTACCTGTGTCTATTTAAGATTTTATTTGTACATTGGCATTCGGAAATATGGAAATAAAGGCACAATTACACATTTTCTTTAAAAGGTTATGGTCTGCTCACGATAACCAATAAAAATCTGTCATAAAGTAATTGTTCACAATTTACTATCAACTCACCTGTTTCACTAACTCCACCCGAAAAAAAATCTATATAATTTCTATTCAGAATGCACACTGTGTTCACAATTTCTGTGGAGCTGACACCTCAGAAACCTCCGAACTGACTGGCAGACCTCTTTTGTTTTTCATGTTGTTGTGTCGCGTTTGTCGGGCCTATGTGATTCCAGCATTAGTATTACTTCATGAAGTAGAGTAGAGGTCAATGAATCCACTGCTGAAATAAGTCATGCTTGAAGAATAAGCATTATGCTATGCAGTACTAATTATTGGCCAAACAAGCCCTTGACTACTAATCCCACCGTTATAACGTACTGCTGGGAGGTTAATTTGACCACCCGGGATATACAATATTTGGCTTGTTATTAAATGATTTCGTGTTCAGAATTTAACCACATATTTATTTTATAATTAAAACAGTTCATGCATCGTATTTTATGTACTGGTAAGTTACAAAGTTGTCATAAATCTGTTTCTCGGGAATGAAATGTTTGTCCATGCCTAAATAATATGTTTAATCTTGTGTCACGTGTGTAGTATCGGTAAATGTAGTGAAAAGTGAATGCTAATGGCCACAAAATTCAGTGTCTAATGTGATGGTGATTATTTAAAGGAAATTAAGGTTTACATGCTTTGTGCATTTATATCTGTGAACATTATACAAGCGGAATAATTCTTTACATAACTTTATTCTGTTATAACTTCGTAGCTAAACCACGAAATAAACAAAACAGAATTGAATAAGCATTCATATTTCACAATACAAAAACTATTCCTGCTGATCGACTAGTTGAAAATTAGGGTGTTAAATAACCAAAACTCTTTCATTCTGGTATGGAAAAATAGAATTTTGACATTTGTTATATATGCATATTATATATATATATATTATATATATATATGCACACATACATCCATTTTATCTAATACAAATACTCATATCCCAAATTTCATCGTCAATCATTGAAGCAGACGTGAACTGCTGGCAACACCATGCATTACTGAATCCTAACTTAGCCTATATTTACGCTGTTACAGTAATAGCGTAGGCAGTTATCTAGTTAAAAAATTAATCACTTTTATAGTATGTTTACAGTTTGCAAGAGTTTTGAAGTTCAGAGTTATAGTGTACATTGTAGGTACTGTACGTGTGTAGTAAGGCTGTGTACCACGATACAATGTCCTGTACAAGTCTGCTGGAAACGTCCACAAAACCTGTTAGGGAAGTCTATGCTGGCAATTACATTATATATGGAGATTTCTCTGTATGCCTAATATCCTGTTACATGATACTTGCTGTAACACAACAAAATACAAAAACATTTTAGAAAATTATATTGCTTATAAATATTGCAGATATAATCATTGTAATAAAACAAGGAATGAGAATAAAGTTATAATTATTTTAAATATATGAAAATTCATGGGCCTAAAGAAAACATTTTTGTAGAATAGATATTTATAACAATTTTATCGTTATGCTTCCATTGCTTCTATAAGCTAGCCTTAAGCGGCCTTGTAGCAAACCTTCAGTGGAATACCGCATGTGACAGATTACTTAATCTTCCATGATATAGGCCAATGCTCTGATAAACCTTCCACAGAAGTATTTAAGCCAGCATTCATCCTATGGTCAACAGAACTTTACAAGGAAACTTATTATGTGTAAACTTGCTGTTTGTTCCACACAAAAATATGAGAAAATTTCATGTAGAGTAAAAAAAAACATCACGGTAGGCCTACATATGTACAAATGCTATCACCACTGATTAATAATATGTGCAATAACGACAAACCATATTTTTCACAAGTGGTTGTTAATTCCACTAGATTGTCTAATAAGAGAGGTTTTTTCCCCTTAAATAGTCCAAGAAGATTTCATAAATGCATTAGTTTTATATATCTCTTAACTCCTCCACTAAAACTCAAAAATCAGATTTTGCTTTTAAAACATCACAATACTGCAACAATTGTTACCAAAACTGATTAAAATAACTGTGGCACGGTATTATTTAGCCCAAAAATAAAAATTACATTTGACACTGAAATAATTTTAAATCATAACTTAAAATTTTTGTACTTGCTTTATCATACACTCAATTATACTGGGAGGTCATTTTAAATACAAAGGAATAAAAATATAAATTTTTTGTACCAAACAATTTTTTTAAGTTGATCGATGGTAATGCAATCCAAAAAAAAAAAATTAGATTGTTTGTAATTCCTCACATGGGATTGAAAACAAGTGTAGCCTATATATGTGTAAACACATGTATGTGAGTGAATATATATATATATATAACACATACACTCTTTTAAGACTTAGGCGAGGTTATGAATGATAAAACCGTAGTATAGGTTGTTCGGAATAAAGTGAGCACTAAACATTTAACCTCTAAAGTGTCACTAGCTGTTACTGCACATAGTTTATCATTTACTGGGCCTATAATCGGCTTGTATGGTTGGCAGCGAAATTAAACAATATTGTTCCTTTATTTACTTATTTAAACAATACTTAAATAAAATCAACCGAAATCGACATACTTGTATTATATATAATAACGTTTTTTATTGAACTATATAGGTTCCTACCGATAGCACAATTTATCTTATACGCGCAAATATCAAGTGACATATACAGAGAGGTTACACATTTCCCGTTGTTAGCAGTTACGCGTGGAACGATACGATTTGGCTGAAAATAGAACCTTAGCAGGGCTTCATTAAGTGCTCACTTTATCCCAAACCACCTGTACCTATTTATTTGTTTAGTAACAAGTATTAAAATATGTGCTGTTT
Organism: Medauroidea extradentata; assembly: GCA_003012365.1. NCBI lineage: Eukaryota > Metazoa > Arthropoda > Insecta > Phasmatodea > Phasmatidae > Medauroidea > Medauroidea extradentata. The sequence continues at coordinate 12,926 of PNEQ01125107.1, forward strand.
CCAGTGGAGTGTATATTACAATTGCAACGCAACAACAAATGTTTTCAAGAGAATATAATAGGATATCGTATTTATTAATATTCAACCTCATAGAAACTGAACACACTTATTCATAATAATTTTGTACATGGAATGCATTTTCATAACAAACAGAACTGTAATAGTTAAAAATTGTTGCATTAATTTAAGGCATCGTAACAAAAGAAACGAGCAGTCAAGAAAAACCTGTTGCCATAAAATCAGTTCAGTAGACCCATACATATTTCATCATGAATTCCAAGTCTTCTAGTTTCTTTAATTTAAAATTAACAGTTGTAAAAGTTCTGATACTGTATCAATTTAGATAAAACATATTTCATGGGGATTATAAACTAAAGGTGGTTGTTAGAAACATGCACGTGTTATGTGGGATTGCTCAGTCAGGTGACGAGATATTACTGATCACTTGGTATGAATAAATGCCTGCATATAATTCAAAGTTGTTAGAGGGTGGGAATCTTAAAAGCTTATACATTTTATAAATTTGTTAAAATTTTAGTAAATGTGATGATCATAGTGTTAATATATTTAATTTACTGATATACTTTATGCTTCTTTCTTAGACATTTTGAATGCAGTACATTCACTTTTACATTTTTGGTTATGGTACTGTCCACTGCTTAACAATTTTTACTTGTGATTTGGCAAGTTTATCCTGCCAGCAGCACTGGCTCTCTGAGTGAACAACTCAAAAGTTGAAATTTTGTACTACTCATGCTAACCTCGAGACAATATAACTACCATAAGCAAACTATTCACCCATCACTTGTCAACATTATTAAGTAACGCGATATGCGAGTTGGCGGAGGGAGGGGGGAGCCAATAGGCTTATTGTACACAGTGAATTTTTTCTTCTCTTCCTTTTCACTTCACTCTCAATTTCAAAAACTCAAAATAGTTTGCACATAACTGTTTGCTACTAAATTACAATTTCACTTTTATAAATAACTTGGCTTCAAATTTAAATGTAACAAAGCTGACACAAACATGTGCACATATTTGTTAGCTACATATATTTAATGTAAGATAGCCTACTTTATTATTGCTAAAATTGCAGGCTTTGTATGAAAACAGTAATTAATTTACAGTGATTTACGTAAGTAGCTCAATACAACTACATATTGACTGTTTCCGTATCCTGGCTTAAAGGATCCCTTAGGGTAAAGGATCCATATAAAGTGCATTCTAGTGGATGCCAACATTTTGGCATAGTTTCCGAATTCTCATTAGGGATACTGATGCACCCTTTCATGCGTCCAGTACCAAGGGATGCGACGCTCGCATCCACTGCCGCGCCCATACATCCCTTAGCTTCGGAATGTTGATAATAATTTTTGTATTATTGTTTATACTGAACTGGAGCATTGGGTACAGTTCATTAGCTGTATTTGTTTTACTGTGGCATATTAAAATGTATTTATTGTGTGTTAAAAGCAGTTTTGCTCGAAATATAAAAATCGTTACACATGATGTTTACCATAGCTAACTACATTACACACATTCATTGTTCCGCGAAATTCATTTTCTCTATGTATAAGTTCATTAAACATAACGTGTCCTAATAACTCTCGATTTATATTAACATAGACGAAGATAACCTCAAACGATACAAGGATTTCGTCTGCTGGAAATTGTTGACATTTCACAGAAACCCATAGATAACATGTATGATTTACATAGGTAGCGTTAGCTGTAAAGGAATTCAGATGCCACTCATCCCTCCAATGCAGCCAGTCAGACAGTGGTTGCATGAACGAAGGGATGTAGGGATGCGAGAGCAATGGAGAAATCCACTGAATTTGGAAACAGCCACTATTAAAAATTAGTTTATTTGTTCTTCATGTAAAATACTTATAACATGATAAAACCTTAAGCCTGTCTTGTTATTCGAGTAGAGCCTATACAAGTATTATCATCTTCATAAATTTGTATTTCATAACATGTTTGAACCCTCAGCTGTATAATAAGTCAGCTATTCAAGAGGTTAGAAGAGATAGAGGAAATTTTCATCTTCAGGCATTTAAGCAGTGACTTGAATAGAGATTTCAAGTGTTCAGTAAGCCGCGAGATACTATTTTATTGAGAGATAGAGCAAAACTGGTCATGTAACTGAGCAAACCAGCCTAACCTCACAACATATTCATGCTGGCCTAAATGTAGTTCTGTGAAACATTTATTTTATGTCTGTTGCACCTATAGGATGATATAGTTTGAAAATATTCTCCTTTGTAATAGTTTCACTGCAGTGATTAATTTTGTACTGCAAAAATTTAATGAAGGAAGAATTTATAGCTGTAGCTTCGAAACTGTTTTAACACAAAGTAATAACTATATTTTAAGAAATTAATCCTTTACCTGAATGTTCAAGACATCCAAAAGAGAATAGGAATGTGTTTCTGAGATTAAATAGCTTGTCACACATAAGTTAATTGAGAAAAATGCTTAAGACTTGGCGGGAAGAAGTAACGGACAAAATAACTGATAAAATGGATTAAATAAAAATCACACAAAAATGCTAACTGTGTGTATTCACAGAATTGTTTACAATGACTGCCTTCACACTTTGAAACGGCTTATAAGATGTGATTTCACTACCAAAATACAGAAACTGCAGTAATGTTTTCATTTAAAACTGTGACATATTTTCTAATAATTACATTAAATTATTAGTTCTTGTAATAAAAACAAATTACTAATTTACCATTTCGGCTTACCGTTCTAGACATTAACTGAATATATAGCTGCAAACATAATGCCAAAATATATTTTATGCAAATATAACAGAATGATTAATGCAAATACTAAAACAGAGCAGTTAACAGAGTCTGATAGTTTTATAATTACTCATGATAAAGTTAACCATACATGGTGACGTTGGTATTTTGAAAGCTATGTATAACATACAATTTAGTGTACATACTGTATTGCCGGCTCTCATATGATTTAAAGATGATGCAAATAGCCAATAGGTTCAAAATGTTTAGAAAAATAATTTGGAAAGCTCTGGTAGAACAGAATGTCAACGCGGATCGTCTGAAGTGCGACTGAACCCTGTGTGTCTACCTGATGACGGGAACAGATTCCAGTTCCCGAAACGTTGTAACACTGTCTGCCTGGAAAACTGCTGTGTTTTGTTTCGTATCTTCATTGTGTCGTTTGTCTTGTCTGTATATGTCTGATATCTGTTGCGTTTTGTCTCGTCTAGTTGTTGTGTTCTTTATCTTTTGTTATTTTTCTGTTCGTGTCTGATATCTACTGTGTTTGTTGTTTCGTCTCATCGTTGTGTCGCATGTTATTTGTTGTTAATTTCATTTATTATCTGTTTGTTTCTTGTTTTTATTTGACCCGATTCCATCATGGAATTTCATCTTGCACCCTTGGCTGTCCTTTATGTTTCTACAGTTTTCCGGTCTGTTAACCGACCGACGTGAGTTTCCCACAGGGGGAAATACTCCCACGCCAACGGGGATTACCCTCTCCGGGAACACCCCTCTACAGTCACCAGGCTGCCACACATAGCATGTGACCTCCCAGCGTAATGCCTTCCTAGGGTAGGTAATACCAACCAACCCAATATATCTTCTATTGTTGTGGCTATTAAGGCGCTCCCTCATCGTACTCCCAAGGGGAGGGACAAGGGGCTCTCCACGATGCTTGGCGCGCACTACGTGACCTTCAAGGTCCCGCCGCATCCAATCCACTGAACCCACTGCCAGTTCGAATCCGATCCCATATGACCTTACCAGGGAAAACCCCCAGATGGGCACAGGTCATCCCGAGCTCCTCCTTACTCATCATATGTGCGTTTACACCATGCCGGACATTGGAGAATCTTCCAATTGAATCTCCTGCCCTAGGCCGCACACTCTCCTGACTGTCAAGGAGTCGACCAGCCGCGTGTTTTCGGTAAGAGCTGTGCCTGTCCATACCGCACCCTTCCGTGACATGCGATACCACCTTCGATATTACTATCAGGGTCGGGTCCGCCCCGGGATATCTCACCTTTTGCACGCCGAAGCGCCCCAGGTGCACCACGAGGAGGTAGTGAGTATTCCATAGTCTGGTAGAGGCTATAAGAGACGCATTTCCAGACCCTTAGCAACTGTGACTTGTAGCTTGGACGCCCAATAACTGGGACCAGACAGTTGGCCCCGACATGTATAGTCCAGCTGAGGCCGCAGGACACCCAGTCCTCTGTAGCCTCTGCTACAGTCCGTCCCAAGCAAGGAAGATCCGCGGGCGTCCAAGGCACAGGACCGAGCTCGGATCCTGGAGGGCTCGTCACCGCACGAGGCGGGGTTCCCCAGCTATCACCTCGCCAAGGCCCGACACGTTAGCGCGAACCCGCTTGACAGTCATTCAATTTTGCAATGGAGTATGTCCAAGAAACTGAATCTAGACAGTGATATAGATTAAATCTGTGTGCACACGGTACATTTTTCCTTACAAGTTCGTGTACTGGATTCTTTACAACTTCCTTTTACAAGCAGATATACTAGGTACGATACAAGTTTTCGCTGCACACGATTCTGGCTACCTAAATAGTTGTGTTCAGAGCAAAATCAAATTTTATGAGTTTGTCGAAGTCATGAAAAGTTGCCGCAGTGACACTCCTAATTGTTTTAGATGCAGAAAGAAATAAAGTAAAGAAAAAAGGGCTTTGTGGGCAAAGGAATGGTAACGGCGACGAGATATTAAACGAGGCACACTGGCCGTGCTTTTTGGGGAACTCGGGTAAATATTTATTTGGTTATGGTCTTTAATTTTTTTAATGAATTTTGATTTGGAGAACTATTAATTATAATTTAATTTGTGTGTACTTGTTGTAGTCCTGAAGATCCAACTTATTTTACGAATTACACATGAATAGGTGAGGCTGTTTTGGACGAACTTCTTGCTCTCATTGCACCAAAAATTACAAAACAAGACACAGTTATGAGACAAGCAATTCCTGCAAGGTATAGGCTTGCAGCGACGCTGAGATTTCTCGCAACTGGTTGCACATTCCAGAATTTGTCGTACTACACTCGAATTGCTCCCAATACACTTTCAAAAATTGTAATTGAAACTCTGGAAGGTATTGTGTCAGTACTTGATGACATGAAAGTGATAATTTTTCCGAGCACTCCACAAGAATGGGTAACTGTAGCTTCTGAATTCCATGTGCTATGGCAGTTTCCACTATGTATTGGTGCCTCGGATGGTAAACACATTAATTTCAGACCACCACGATGTGAAGGATCAATGTACCGGAATTATAAAGGGCAGGATAGTATAGTTTTACTGACTCTTGTGGATGCTAAGTATCAATTTATGTTCTTTGACATTGGCAAAAATGGGCGTTTACATGATGCCTCAGTGTTACGGGAGAGCACTCTTTCGCAAAACTTGATGTTTGGTGGATTGAACTTGCCAGTGCCCTATCCTTTGCCTGGATATGTCCCCTTGCCTTACATCATCACAGCAGACGATGCTTTCCCTTTAAAATAAAACATCACTAAGCCCTACCTAGGACACTCTTTAGATGATAAGAAAAAATATTTAATTACAGACTTAGTAGGGCGCGTGGAATAGTGGAAAATGCTTTTGGTATATTAGCCAACAGGTTTAGGATACTACTGCAAACTGTTTCGTTGTCTGTTAACAAGGTATAGTTGATTGTCTATACTTGTTGTTTGCTTCACAACTATCTAATGAAGCAAAAAACACAATGGTATGTGCAAACAGACAAGCTAGATGTGAGACAAGAGTCAAACTTGCAGTCTGTTGCAACCCAACGTGCAAACAGATCTACAGCAGCAGAGATACGAGATGAGTTTGCAGAGTACTTTTATTCTGTTGGGGCAGTTCCTTGGCAAAACAGGTGTGTAGAACAAGGTGACTATTGAAAATGTGACACAGTTCATGTTATGGCAAATAAAATTGTTAAAAGTATTGACAATCACAATTGCAAACCTATGTCGAATGAGGGGCTGTGTGTCTTGCAATAATGTCTTTATTTTCTGTGTTATGCTCACAACATTATTAAATGCATTTAAATTTATGCCATGGTATTATATTGATTTTGTATAATTATAACGGTGTTCAGGTAAATAAATGTATTACATAGTTTTGAAGTTGTTATTTTAATACATACACATAATTTCATTTACAAGTATGGCCTAAAAATAGGTGCATAATATGAATTACTTAACTAATGACTGAATCATGCACACTATTGCAAATCTTGGGACCTAGCTCTTATGACAGTTTGCACCAGTGTGCTCATAACCTCCAACTTCAATTTTTCGGAAGTAAACTCTTTGAGAAGATATCCAATGAACAACATGCATGAATCGACTGGTCACAAAGGTTGTTTTTCTTCAACTTTTTGGGGTTCTGGGGTAGACAACACTTTCGCTATTGTTGCAACTGCCCCCATATATTGGTCATCACTTTGGTTTTTCTTTCTTTTACTGCTCACATTTGGCCCACTTGACGGGGTGCCTGGTTCGGCTAACGTAGAACAGGCATGTTTCCCAGACAGAGATGTCCCAGATGAAGAACTCGCGTTAGAAGCGACTTCTTGCGAACACATGGATGATGAGGATATTACCACCTCTCGGTCATATTCCATTGGGAAAATAAATTCCTCACTTTCCTGAACAATTCCATCATTGACGAATGTTTCTTCCACCAATGAAGCAGAACACTGCCCACTTTTGGTGCATGCTACTTGGGAAGATTTGCTTTTCCTAGGTACTACAAACTCCTCTAGGAACAGTAACAAGTCATAGTACCAGAGACTTGGCATGTAGACCTGCAACACAAAAGTACAACAGAAAGATAAATAATTTGAATAAATTTGCAGCTCCCAAAAATTCATGTTTTATGGCAGAATGTATTTTTACTTACATCATCTGTTCCAGTGCCACTTTTAAGAGGAGCTCTTCGTTTTGCATTCTCAACATTAAATTGAGTCAGAAGGTTATATAGCTTGTTCTGGCAATCTTTCGTAATTGTACCAGACCGAACATGCTAAACTGCCCTACTAATACTTTCAGAAGATTTATTACGAAGATTTTTAGTGTGGTAAATAATAATTTTCACCACATACAAACAAGTCTCTTCTCTATAAGCATTTATTAACACTCGTAACTGCTACCTCGTCCAACTCTTTCCCTCCATGTTTATGTTTATCAATTCTCGCGCGCGCCAAAAGTTGTAGTGTTGCTGTTTTTATGAATTCTGATTGGCCGCTGCTTAAATATTGCAGTGCAGCTCGCAACAAAAATCGGATGCCGGCAATTAGGCAAATCCAGTACCTGAGCTCGCATGGCTGCTAGTAGCAGGCTACAGAAGCAAGTAGCCGAGTAAGTATGACTCCTAGTACACAATATTGTAAGGAATATTGTACCGTGTGCGGCGGGCTTAAGTGGCCACTCCGCTAGTTTTAGATGAGGTTGTAGGCCTACTGAAATTCTTTTTATAAACCTGAAAGTTGCAAATTTTGTAAAGATTATGGATCACTGCAAAACGTGTACCAACTAAACTACTTATTTCAGACATATAGTTTATATATGAAAAATGTTTCCAGGGATGTAGGCCAAAAAAAATTACGCAGTTAAGCTACGTTGTTGGGTTAATTTAGGTTAGGTAACCTAACCTGACCTGACCTAACCTAACATTAGGTTAGGTAAGGTTAGGTTACCTAACAGAAACTAACCTAATCTCACTTTTAAACTAACAAAAACTTGCTACTTTTAACTTCACTAGAAACACTTTTCATTTGTAAACTAATGTCTAAAATCAATAGTTTGGCCAGTACGCAATGAGTAGTGATTCTTAATATTTACCAAAAGCTTAAAAAAAATTTCTTTACTTTATCTATCGCTATATTTGCACCATATTTAAAATATAATTAATACCCTGCCAGATTTGTGCCTACGGAAGCAGTTTGTCCACAACACAATAGGCCTAACCTAAATGGTAAACTGCTCGTAAGACTGTATTCAGACAAGATATATTTCGCCTTTATCCACCCATTTTAAATAAAAACAGAACACAGTCACCGAAATCAGTTTTTAATACTTTAAATTGTACGTAACATTTGGTTTTGTTAAATGTACTTTAATTAAACGTCCCGATCACGTAAATTTAAGGTTTTACAGTTGTTTCAAAAGGTTTTAAAGCATTTCAATTTATTTAAAAAATACATACTGCAATTTTACAGCACTAAATGAAACCTACAATAATTTCGACACACTCTTGGCCTGAAAAATTACACAAATACACTAATAAATATTATACAGATTTCACTTACCTTGTAAAGCGTTGATTTTCCAGATTTTTACTATCCAACGTACGGTGTACTATTTATTAAAGCTTCCAATGATTGATATTAAAAATTTAAAACATACAGCACGTGCAAACACTCAAGGAAGTTAAGGTTACAAAACAGTAGCATGGCGGAAAGCGGATCCGAGAAGAAAGATGAGTAGGCAACTTACGAAAATAAAACTCCTTTCTCGTTAGTGTCAGAAAATTTTAAAAAATATAGATCTACAAAGGCTGTATTGTCATATAGTTAGTAGTACAACACGTTATAAAGAAATGTTCTTTCAAGGAACATGTTACAAGTGGTAAATAAGCTTCTTTTTTTTTTGAAATTAATAAGGAGAGGTTTTACAAAATGGTCCCTATTTTTCATTTACATGGAAAATTCCGTTTTTCTTATTTACGGACACGGTTTCCGTAAATTAACGGTACATTTCCGTAAAAATTTCCGGAAATTTACGGAAATTTTTAACAGTGTAGCTGACCTGGGGCTCGATTCTCATTCGGGGCGACCGCGAGTTAACAGGAGTTATAACTGGACTCCTGCTCGACCTACAAGATATGTTTGAAATACATCTCATCTAGACCGAGGAGCGGTCTAACGGGACTTTTAACAGGACAGGCCTAGCGTAGGCACTACGGGCTGCAGTAAGCAAGTTAGCGAACCTTGTTAGCGAGTCTGTTGAGTTACATTTACAGAGGAACTGCCATATTTATTTGAAATATTTGTGTGCGCTAACGAAGATTTTGGGATTTTATATTCGAGGAGGATCCATTCTAAAACTGTGCACCTACATTAAGTATAATTTTGTAAATGATTTGTGTATTATGTTTTCACATGGGCGTAAAAAAATACGTAATCTTGTAATATACATCGTGTACCTGACACGATTATATACGTACGTACGTAAATATATAAGCCTAGTTTATTGATAGTAGCTATTGCATAAAATAATTCACTCAATATAAATGTACCAGCAAGTATAATAATGTTACAACAATATAAATATTCGTTATGCTCATGTAAGTGAAGATTTCGATTTGTAGGTTATGTGGAGAAAAACAGCTCCGTTATTAAAATTCGCACGTGCAAACATAATGTTTTGTCAACAGCAATGTACCACTCGTGTTTAATTTCAGACATATGATACTTGAGTGTAAAATTATGTGATCCTATATCAAATTCTTAAAAAAGGCAAAGTAAAATTGTTAAATAATAATGTCCCAGTACTAGGATTAATCCATGTTTAGAGATTAGAGACAGAGGTAAGTTGTTGATTCTGATGAAAGTCATAACTGATACTTTACTAACCATAGAACAAAGCACATTGTTATGGGTTTTGTCACAACGTAAACAAAACGCCACATTTAATTATATACAGTACATCTGCAAGCATTTCAAAACACTCTATTAAGTTAATGAAATTTAGTACTTGAATTATAGTCATTGAACATATGTATACCTCTGACATTGTGAAGTACAGAAAATCAGTCCGGTATAAACTCACTATCAGTTAATGTTCTTTCCAAGAATTTGTTAAAATCATAATAGGGGTTATTTAGCCGTCGAAGCCCGCCACAGTTACAAAATCACGCACCAACTTCTTTGTCGATTGTCTTTTCTTTCTTTACAAAAGAGCATCGTTATTCTCTCATTGGCCAGCGAGCGAAGTCTTGCGCTTGGGTACACTATAATTCACGGAACTCGCAGATAGCTTCGTACAGGGTGCCCGGTTATTCGCTTACATATAACTGGACCAGTTAAATCACGAAATGTAGCGGGATCCCGCTAAACGAGAATCATAACAATTCCGCTTCAAGCGGTGAACACTGTTAGTGTAACAAGACTCCAGTTCAATGCCGATTTGAATGAGAATCGAGCTCCTGAACAAATAAAAGTGGTAAATGGGACGAATAACTTCAAGAAACAGTTGTTTGCATTCCTCCTGAATGGCTCATTCTATACAGAACAAGAATACCTGTCATAGTCTAGTATTTTCCTCTCCACATTATGTTAGTTTCTTCAATTGACCTTACCTTACTTGGTAAAATAACATTTTTTTTTACTAAGTACGTGTTTTATCTATTTAATATATTGCAGGAGAATGTGTACTTCCCTAATATCTTAATTGTAAAATGTAATGTAAGTAATTTTGCTGTAGATTTGCTTTACCTTTGAGATTGATTTTGGGATGACTCACTATCCTAACATGTTTTGTATGAAAAACATTTATGTATTTTGCAAGTTATACATTATATAATCTACTCTTTGTAATTATTATGTGCTACAACTATTTAAAAGTTTTTCCTCACATAATTTTTGTATGTAACTTTTGTAAAATTTTTATTTATATATATTTTTGTACGAATATTTGACGAGTTCTAATAGCGCTCTAATGCCGCACAAATGAACGCTAAATAAATACCAATACCTATTCCAGAACCATATAGCGACACTCCCGCTAACAGCTTAGCGCAGCCCTCGTAGCGTACGTTACGGCCGGTCCTGCCAGGGCGTATTTCGGTCATCTTTCGGTGTTTTCTAGGCATATGCGACAAGAGGACCTTTTTTGTTCCTCATGGTATACTGCCCGAAAAGCCAACGTGTAATGATCACAAAACGTAACGCCAACGTAATTATATTCGATGTAAGGGAGGCAACCCCTATTATTTTCATGAAATTGGAAAGTTAGAAGGCTGAAATTATTAAATGTTTAAGATCTCAATAATACTTAACACCGCCCAAAAAATCGTAATTTAACTCCCAACCATTTTTTATATTTTGACAAAACACGATTTTCAAACTCGATTTTCAAGGGCTTATTCCGCCCTTAATAATAACTTTTCTTGAAAGTGTATATATTGTCTACTTCGTTTTTCATGAGGAATCACCTCCCGGAGTTTGGGCTATTAATTTCCTTACACCCTGTATACTGCTCTAGCACAAGTCACTAATACGTGTTTCTTTTCAAAACAGAAGTTGGTAAATAAACTTCACATGTTAGTGGTGTACATACAGTTTACCAGCGCACTCTTCCTTCGTCTGATATGGTGGTGTGAAGCTCACCCGTACAGGATTCTTGCCAACTTGTAGTAGCCCCGTCTTCTGTAGTCAGCTAGTAATATATGGTGTCGTCGTACCACTGCTGCTGTAGAGTTTCATATTCTGCTCTCTTCATTAAACTTGAGGTAGTTGTCGGCAAACATGTATTCGGTCTTAAGTGATATACTGGACAGGTGATAAAACAACATGGCACAGCTATCACATTTGTACAGTTTTCTTAATTGTAACATACCCAGTGTTCCAGTCCATTACAAGCTTCTAATTGTTCTTGAAGACCTGTAGGCTGGAAATGAACTCGTCTGTAGCCAACACTAATAACTGCATACTGAGCAACGTTTAGCGGATTGAATGTTACATACATGTTTTGTTTAATTTGCATAGGGGGAAAATAAGGTTTTCTTCTACATTGCTGAAAACTCTAAAACGTGCATCACTTTACTGCTACCTATCGACTTCAATCCTGCGTAAATAATGCGCGCTGTAATGTTGTTTAGTTCTCCAAAGGTACTGAATATCTGGACATACTGCTTCGGTAAATTTACACAGAACTCACTGTCCAGAATACATGTTACGCACTTTCCACCGTACGCCGACTCTATAATCTGAAAATCGCTGGCCACGTATTGTTTACCTTTTTCTAAATCTGCCAACTTCTTGTATGTCACTGACTGGTTAAGTTTAGCGATGAGGTCTGCATTATGCTACTGCGGTGCTAATGATGACGATACTGACTTTTAAAACGAATCGACGAGGCGCTTATATAAACGATTGTCCCCACCACTACCACCTCCACTGGCAAGTATACGTTTTGCGATTAGCAATCACCCCTTCCACATCTCAAAGCCCACTGCCGCAACAACAATGCATTTAGGTTAGGACAGGCCCAATTCTGATCACAGGCATCGCAGTTATGATTAACATCTGAATACTTTACTTTCAATTTTTTAAACGAGGGACAGCCATATTGACTTGGTAGGTCGCATATTTGTATATTTTCAGGACAGTATATACTCAACCATTTTTTTTTTTGCTCAGCGCCGGCAACAAATATTACATCAATGTCCGACATCAACATTTCTGCTAAAATAGCACGAATTTTACAGTATTCTGTGCTACCATCTTGCCACGATAGACCGTGGTAATGTTCCGTTAACCATTTATTTGTAATTTTACTTTTGCGATCTAATGGCTGCCAGGGGAATGGCGGTAGGAATGTGCATGACTTCGTTGTGTTATTAGCATAGACTATGGAAATTTCCTTAATATTATATCCGCATTTCGAGGTGAATCCTTGCGTATTTGCAAACATCACGAGCGACAAAAGGCAACTGAATAGCATACATTCATTACGTTAGTATTTTAACAACTCGATCTCTTGATTTGTAACTTACAAGATGGTCGTGAATTATAAGCGCATATGCTTGAGTGTTCACAGGTATGTTTTCTGTCGTCATTATTTCAATTTTACAGTCGATAACGCCACTGTTAACTCTGTCGTCCTGTTTACTTACGTCAAAAACTAGAAGAAGTGCTTTACTTATAAAGTCTTGCGGTTTTAGCGTAGGTGATGCTGCATTACCATAATAATTTTGTTGAAACTGTGCGTACATTCTGTACGAAAGAACTATACCTTCATTTGTGAAATGGGCATTTAAATCAATGTAAGGATAACTTTCAGAGTTGAGATAAACTATTACATTTTTCATTATAATGTGATCAAATCTCGATATATCTGCGGCAACGGTATTTTGGTTATTTGTTTGAAAGGCCACAATTATGTACCTAGGTTTCTCGGAAGAAAAGCTTGATTTTACAATCCAATTTATATGCATCGACTGAGTAACGCTGGGATATGTTTCAAGCGCCCATGAGCGAAGAGCAATATCTAAGTTACGTCCCTTTTCAACATATTTTAAGAATTTTATACGTTCGCGCATATTTAGCATTACTTGAGGCAGGAACCACTCTACTGATAGCAATGATAATTGCACTGTTTCGGGCAGCGCAGCTGTATCGTAAAGTGCGTTTGCCTGTGTATTGGCCAGCAAAATACCAGTTCCTGTTTTGAATTCACAACCACATGTTTGTAATCTTCAGCGAATCCTAGCAAGTAACTTCGTGGCACGATTATTTCGAAACTACCATTTGCATGTATTGGAATTTGATAATCGTCTTCGAGACCACAGCCAGCCATCTTGGCCGCAGGTAGCTCATTTTTCGTAAATCAAAGATAGTTTTTTATTGTGGTCGTAACTCCCACGTCTCGCGTATAGACTACCTCGGTCCTTTTGAACTAATAAGATATTCGGGCAACCATCACACAGTCTAAAATCGTTCAGCCTAAAACTCTCTCTTCGACCTTATTCAGCCTTAAATTATTCAGCCTAAAGTCATTCAACCTAAAATCTTTCAGCCTACAGTCACTCAGCCTAAAGTCACACAGCCTAAAGTCGTTCAGCTTATAATTATTCAGCCTAAAGTCACTAAGCCTAAAGTCGTTCAGCCTGCAGTTGTACAGCCTAAATTCATTCAGCCTAAAGTCATACAGCCTAAAATGTTAACACCTTAAGTTTTATGTATCCGACTGCTGTAGAACCATAAATTTCCATTACAAACTGCCAAAGTATGTAGTGCCATCTAGGATGCAATGCTGGAACCATTCTCGACAAAAACTAACCACTTCGATAATTCGAGATGCAAAGAGAATATTCTGTCATCTGGTGGCGGAATCCGGTACTTCTTGAATGGTGTATAATAAAAAAGTATATGCCAGTAAGTTTGCATGCACGAAAAATTTATTCGAGCAGTAAAACCATTAGGAAACCTAGTTCGAGGCCTTTCGGAAAAAATAAGATGTCTAGGAAACAAATACGGACTTCGAACAGCATTCCGATCCAAAACAACCATTAAAAGTATGGTTACCAGGTGAAACAAGACACAGACGAACTACAAACACACAACTGTGTATATCAGATACCCTGTGAATGCGGCCATATGTACATTGGTGAAACTGGCAGAGCTCTATCAACCTGTATAAAAGTACATAAAAACAATTGCAAAAAAGGCAAAACTCAAAAATCTAGACTGGCCGAACATGCATGGGAAAATAGCCACAAAATCCTTTGGGAAGACTCTAAACCACTTACACAGGAAACTGACAAAATTAAAAGAAAAATAAAAGAATCAGCCTTTATTATTAGCAATAACAATATTTTCAGTCAACAGAGCATTGAATTAAAAAATATGTGGATCCCATTGATTAAAAG
>PNEQ01125110.1:0-17345 GCA_003012365.1 Medauroidea extradentata
GAATTCACTGGTTCTGAAGAATGGTGTCCTCTACCGGAACTGGGAGAGTGCAGATGGCAGACATGAACACCTACAGTTGGTCCTCCCAGAGAACAAGGTCCCAGAGGTACTGAAGGAACTCCATAATTCAGTGTCAGGCGGTCATTTCGGCATTAATAAGACACTTAACAAGGTGCGAGAGAGATTTTATTGGCTTCATCGTTGCAATTTTTTTTTAAATCCACTTCGATGGATACGCCATAAAATATTCTGTGCTACTTTTCTTCGTTTTTATCGTATTGTGTCGTATGACACACACACATACGCATAAGCACACACACATATATTTTTTTCAGTTTTATGTTTTTTGTTGTTTTTATGTTTATTTACTTCTTATTTTAATGTTTGGTAGTTTTGTATTAATACAACGGCAAGGAAGTTCTTATTTCCTGACTTACAATTTTCGTTTACAAACAGTAGTGATAGTTCTATAAATACACGAGTTCGAATTTTCATTTTAGTAATACGTCATGCTATACAAGTCCTTTACTCTACAAAATAAACAGTTTAGTGTTACTTCGCAGTAGCATGTAGAATTATTTCCAAAATATTATTTAGTCGGGTACTACAAAAATGCACTAGCAATTAAAGAGGTTTAAAATATTTTTAATACTTGTGATAATGAATTTTTTAAGCAAATTCCTCGATGTAAAGAAAAACAACTCCTGTCGTTCTTTTATATATATCACTAAATGTTTTCTTTTCTTTGTTCATATGATTGCCAATATTTTTACACTTTCATACTAAAAAATTAAGTAACATTTATAATGAAAATTTGGTTTGAAGTGCACGTTCGTAAATTTACATAATTATATTTGTCTATTTCCGAGCAATTTTCCTGTAAATTCTACAATACTTTCAATATTAAAACTACTTAATTTTCTGAAACTACTTTCCAAGAAAATTTAAAAGTACTGAAACTGTTTGACAGTACGTTGCACGAATAAAGTGATAGTCTCTGAATACGGTATTATTAATTTTCAATATGGCAGAATATTTAAAAAATACTAGGAGATCGCATTTACAAGGGGGTATTAAATTTCAAATAACCATATACATATTACAGTAGTTAAACATTAGTAAATTGTTTCAATTTTTTCTGATTTTATTAAAATAGGGAGGTCTGCCGTAGGTAACATTTTTTTCAGCATAGCAATACAATATTAAACCAAAACATTAATTTTAAATTAATTTGTGGCTTATGTAGCAATACCACACAAATATCTAGCGTTTCTAGCCTTGTTGCCCGTTAGAGTTTATTGATTTTGCTGTTTTTATTTCACAGGAGACTAATTTAGCGATGCAAACTTTTATACTTTAAGATAGCTGTTCATTCGATATATTTCTTAAATATATTCGAAGGCAAAATAAACATAAATTGATGTTTTAAAACTTTACGAAATCTTCCCAGAAGGGATCTGCACAGAGTCACAGACACACGCTCCAGAGTAAATTTTTTTTAAACACGAGACCAGAAGAATTTAAAAAGTTGTAAGGTAAAAAAATAATAGGCTTGTACTTTCTTCAGTGTCACTTCCCTCAAAATATTCTTAGCGCAGTACACATAACATTTAATTGACTACTTTTCCATTACAGCTTACTTCAGTTATTTTATTAAAAGGTAGCATATGTCATACGATTTATTTTAAAGCACAAGTACTTTATGTGGCGCATATATTGTCACTATTGTATTGCATTATGTAACGTAGTCGGTGTATGCGTGTTGGTAGAAGGCAGTAAAAAATTTTCCAAGTGATTTCAAAATTTGTTACGACTATATCGCGTGTGAATCAGTCGCATGCAGGTAAAAGGGCATGCAGGAAATCTACTGCGTGAAGTAGGTTTTGTCACGGCTGTATCGCGTGCAACCCAGTCGGTGTAACAGGCAGTGAAAAACGGCGAGGGTGCTTGCCTGCCACGTCTCTCGCCCTTCAGACGATAAAAAAAATTCCTCAAGGGGTTGTTTCTCATAGCTTCAAGTGCCGTACCTCGTGACAGCCCCTAGACTTCGTCTGGGACGGGAGAAGAAGCACAAAGACCGACATTGAGACGGCGTAGGGAAAACTTAGAGCTGAAGAAAAGGAGAGGGGGTGGTTGGATCTTGTCTCCCCCTCCACACACAAGGGCCGGTTGTTGTTCTTCCTGAACTAGTGTTCATGCCTCCCCGCCTAACGAAAATAATCCAACCCGCTCCTGGTAAGGAGTTGCTCGTTCGAGCGCGTGGCCCAGGAGGGGGTGTGGCCTGGAATGGTAGCGGGCGAAACAGCGTGAAACTGTTCCAAAAAGAAATTGTTTGTCAGATGGGGGTGAAGGCAATGGTTGTCGCGATCTCTCTCGAAATAGGGACCCACGGTGCGGGGAGCGGACGCTATAAATACAACTACGAACGACGCGGGCGGTACAGACCACGACAGACTCGCGCAGCTGTCCGCAAGTACGTCTTCACGCATCTGGACTAGCTTTCTCGCTCCTTCCCACTTCATCTCGTGGTTGCCCATCTCTGCTTACTACTCTCTTCTGCACGGTAGTCAACAATACTCTGATTTAGTAGGTATTTCCGTGTAAGCGACAGGTAATTACACAAATTAAAACTCTTGAGGTCGTGGCTTTACTTAATTATTACTAATTTATTAACGTCTTTATTTTGCCGAAGTTAAGCAGTCAAGTCCTTTCTTCCTCTTTAACAATTACATAATACTCATGACAGCTACATTAAACAACGCACTAAATTAACGCCACAAATCTAAAGTAGCATTGAATAGGATTTAAATTTCGCAATACTTAATTAACTTGAGAACAACAAACAAACTCTTAATGAAGAAATGCCTAAATGAATAATTCATCATACAATATAACTTAATTTTTAATGGTAAAGTGAAGTGAAGAGATTTTGGTCAGTACTTAACCTCTAGGTCTTTTAGCACTTGTGCGGTGTCGCATGTTGAGTATAGAGATGCGCCGGAATGATGGGACGGGGGAAACGGGAGATCCCCAAGAAAACCCGCCGACCAATGGCATCATCCGGCACGATCCCCATTTGCGAAAATCCGGAAATTGACCTCACCACGAATCGAGTACAGATCGCCCTGGTGGGAGACAAGTGTACTAGTCACCACACATACAGTGGCCCCCTAATTATTAATTGTGATTTACTAAAGTAGTATAAATGATAAGAAATGTGATAAGAAATGCAATTCAGTTTCAGCATTTTTTAAAAATACAAATAACTGTTATTCTTTATTTTTATGAGCATGACAATGTAGCCTGCAATGTCTCTATTCACTGTGATTTTTTTGAGTCTGGTACATCAGTTGGTTTTAGTGTAGGCAGTCCTTAAAACGAAAACATGCAAAATATGGCTTTAACAAGTCATTACGCGAATGCTGTGAGAGAAACAAAATTTCATAAGAGCCAAATTTACTCAAAATTTGTGACTAAAATAAGAAAAAAAATATCTGGTACAAATAAAAAATAATAAAATTGTGATGAAATTGCGGTAGACTGTGCCCTTAAGGCCTCGCTCTTTAGTTCTGCAGTTGTTTCGAAAATATATATTTTAACGCAAATTAATAAACATATCAAAAATTCATTATGGCAGTTTTAACACTTATATGTCATCGTTTGTATCTAGCTTTTTCTGTTGCTAAACACCAAAATGATTTTTAGATTTTTGCCCCTGAAACAGCACACGCACACGTCAAAATAAGCCAAAATGAAGAAAAATAATTTTTTTTGCTGGCAAACTGTACATTATTTAAAAAAAAACGCTCTGGCAAAATTGTCTATGTATGACTTTAAACAGTCTCAAATTTTTTCAAATCATTTGGTTAAAAAATATTCAAGTTATTTGCGATTGTTTGAAATAAATGAAAGATCGTGGCCTTAAATGAGTCTACGTTTACTTAGCATATTATACAATATATTTTTGTGTGTTGGCCGGGCAACAGGCACATTACATAATGCTGGGTGGTCAGCCCTGTGAGTCAACCAGTGATGTCATGGGTTTTCGCAGCTATGTCGCATCTCCTGAGAGACGTCACTGGGTTTCCACGATGACGCAAGTGCGAATACATGACTATCAACAGTCACGAGTGAGGTGGTGTCTATTTTTAGACCACAGATCACCATGTTTTCATCAGCCATTGACATCATTGAAGAGGCCTATAAAAGCATAGAAACTACGCAACATAAGTCAGTCTAGTATTGCAGAGTCTTGTACGGAGTCGGGAGGTGAGAATCTTATGGAGTCTTAGTAGTGAGTCGTGAAGATGAAGTGAGACCGAGAGTGGTGTGAGGCAGCGCCCTTAGGGGCGGCTTTGCCACCGGGGCGACGATGGACGTCGTGAGAGGTGACGGGCCGAGAGAAGATGCTGACAGCGGCGCAGAATTGAGGACCCAGCGCCTTGGGGGCGGTAACACGACGGTGTCGAGGCTGATGTAATATCGACCGAGCTGACGAGGTGTGGTGTCTTGAGGATGCCAACATAGCAGCGGTAGTCGGTGTCGGGTCTGAGTAACATCAGCGCCCTGCAGAAGGGTCAGACAGCACTAAGGTGTTGTGTGTCGGCACGACTGAGCTGACGAGGTATGGCGTCTCGAGGATGGCAGTACGACGACAGTGGTCGGTGTCGAGGCTGTGTGATGCCAGCGAGCTGCAGGAAGCACGAACAACACTTGAGGTGTTGTGATGAAGTGCTGCAGAGGTGGTGAGCTGTGGAGAACAACACTGACGGTGATGTGTCGAGGAGGGCAGTAACTGGTGACTTGAGGAGACTGTCTACCTGGTGATTCAGGTGAGGACATCTTGGTTATGTCAGGAAGACATCTTGGTGATGTCAGGAAGACGTCTTGGTGACGTCGGAGTCTACTGCGAGGCTACAGGCACATACCTTCGGAGCAGTACTAGGTGAGACAAGAGGGCTTCTGCTGCGGGTCGACAGGTGAAGAAAAGGTGTGCGACGGGAGTCGAATCGAAGACTTCAAGAGTGAAGACAGTGGTGCACTCTGGGTGCTGCACTGTAGATGGGGAGCCATCCTCCCTTAGGACTGTTAAGGTTGTACATTGTCATTATTTGAGAGTAACTGTTGATTGGATATATGGCTGAACTTGTATTGTGATTTGTAGTCTTTAGTTGATTAATGGTAAATATTCTTGTGCTTTAATTGTCAAAGTTAATTAACGTTCTGTGGCACAGTAGTAATTGTGTGCGTAATTAATTGAGTTGTGAGAAGTATAGTTGATTACTGTTTCGTGTATTTCGTAGCTTTGTGAGCTATTAAATCGAGTACTTGATTTAACTCTTTTATTTATAATTATAAGACTTCTATCCCAAAAGAACTCATGGTAATTGCCCACATGAAAAGTTTTATGTCTCAAACTTGTAACAATATGATACTTGGTCGTGGAGCCCAAGAGGGGACTACCTCTGTGCAGTGTTGCCTCATTGTGCACGTAAAATACGTAAAATGTCTACAACACTTTCCTACTTACGTTTTCGTCTTCAATTTTAGCCCAGGATTCGAGTGGTGTGCTTAGTATGATTTGTTTATGTACAGTCTGTATAGCCTACCTCGGCACAGTAAATCTGAATTACTGAATATTCATTGATTCACGCTGATGAATGAAGCAGTTCCAACAATTTGAATCAGTGAAAATAGTTACTGATTAATTAATAAATATAAATTGGTTTCATTTAAGAGTACCATCATCTCACAAGTGAATCAGTAAATATTCACAGTTTTTTTTTTTTTTTTTTTCAGTTTTCAAAGGTCGGTTTTCACTTATTGAATCAGTGAAAAATTACTGGAAAATCTGAGGTTATTCACTAATTAACTTGTGGAATCTTGGCACTCTTTATCGGAATCAGCGAATAGTCACCGATTTCACAGTGGTTTCTCACTGATTCAAATTGTTGAAACTGCTCCATCTATGAGCGTGATTCTGTGAATATTCACTAATTCATATTTAGAGTGTAGTTAATCTGACGGGCATTCCCGGGGTACTCCAGTTTTGCCCTCCTCATCCTGATGACGCTCCATACTCACATCTTTTCATCCTCCCCAACGTTACAGAGCCACCCTAGGTGCATGTATCTTTACGCATCCGAGGCTAATCAACGCTAAGGGTGACTTGGGCACACGCATTACGTCTCAACTTAACCTCTAAGCGCAAGTCCTTGAACTTGCGTGCGATCTTTTCTCTTACATATTGCGTCTTTGTGAAATTAGGAGTAAAAATAACCGTAAATGTGTGTTGTATGCGAACATGTTAAAATACGTAAGGTACCAGTCATACTGGTTTCTTACGTTTCGTTACATGTATTTTAACATTTTTTTTTTAATTTTTATTTCATTACTGTCTTGCACAAATATGCAACGAAAATAATAACGTTGCGTAATATTTATTGCACAGTTAATGAAACATTATATCTTAAAATTTCCATGAGAGGTGCACTTTTGCCCCTAGTTGTTATACACACACCTATATATACACAGATCTACACACACCTACATATACGTATGTGTATTTGTTATATATATATATATATATATATATATATATATATATATATATGAAACCCTATTTGCCTTGGTCACGCCATCACGCGTGAACGGCTGGACCGATTTCACTATTTTTTGTTGTGTTTTTACAGTCAGGAGAATGTTCTTATTTAAAAAAAAATTAAAAAATTGCGTGGAAAATTATAAAATGTAAGAATACTTAGTTAAGAATACTGAACAACCATATAATATTATTCCTAATTTAATCTTAGCGCTTTGGACAATATAAATATTTGACAAAGAGGATGTAAAAAATCTGAATATCATTTAAAACAAATGCTTCGATTGCAGTTATTATATTGATAAAAAATAAATAAAGAAAACTGATAGTTCAGAGCCATTACGCCTTGATGATGCTATAATTTCGTCAAAGGCTTAACAAATACGAACACTGTTTTCCATAATTTTGTCTACATGCTTCCTGTCTTAACGATGACTATTGAAATCGAATTGATATAATTAATAAAAAAAGTGTGTTTATTGTTCTAACGCTTTTTGATACACAATATTCTTAGTAGCCTATAATTATAAATAGTTTTGTTGGTATTCAGACACGGGAACAGGCGACATATAACTGGCCACGTGAAAAACATGGATTTTCAAGAGTGATGCCACAAACACTTAGCGACTGCCCTTGAGATTTATTTATCGACATTAGTTATAACAATTCTATTTCAATAGTCACCGTTAAGAAAGAACAACGTTTGTCGGGTCAGCTAGTATATTCATAAAACTCTTCACGAATATGTTTATACCGGAACGGACCGCAAAATCACAAATTTTTACCATTATCTAACACGAGAAAATATGTTTTAAATATCATTGAAGTACCTGAAACGGATGTACACACACGTAAATTTATTTGAAAGGTATTCCTTAGCAGTTTTCTAATAAAACTGACATCATTCGAAGCTCTGGCTGCTACTGCTACTGAAGAAATATTACTGGCCTTAATATTCTCATCTGCCGAAAATAACATGAACTTTTCAAGCCAGGGTAAGGGGGGAGGAGTGTATGACCCGAGAGTACAGTTAAGAGAGAGAATCAATCGACGGCGGAGCGAGGTGTAATGGAACAATCATCATGGCCAACATGTTATTATCCTCAGCCGGAAGTGTTCCAAACCTAATGCAGTGGTTGGTTGTTCAAGCATCACACGGTACGAGCCCGGCGTGTGTGCGCCTCAGACGTCGGACCACAACGGACGCGCTGTTTTAATGAGATACGTGTCTTCTGTTGTTCTTCCAATCACGCTCTCGGTACACGTCCATCAACTCTGTGATCCGGAGATGGATAGCTAGCTTGTCGGAAACCACGGGTTCCCTCCAGGAAATCACCCCCTTCTACGATCTATTGGCCGTGGAATTAGTTCATACGGGAGCACAGGTATTAACATTTCCGTGCAGCCTCCGATTAACTAGGCACGAAGAAATCTGAGATGTAGGATAATTCCAGTGGAGCCGGCCTGCCTAATTTTACGACGTACTGTGCATGGGACTTTCCAATCAAGATCTGTATGAGTTATCGTGGTTATGAGACTGATTATGAATATGGAGTAACCATGATCGTCCTTGGGCTTGAAAAAAAGTTTGTATTCATGAAATACCTTGAAACTTGTTTAAAAACAAGAAGTTACCAGAATAATTGATAAGCCTACTTTCCTCAAAGTGAGTGCAAATTACCCATGACAGTTAAAATCGTTTACGTACATCTAGGTATATTAAGTAATAACTTAATATTAGTTCAGACACATGATAAACGAAATATACAAAAGATAAGTCAGCTTCCTAAGTGATATACGGGTATTCAGTCTAACAAAATTGGGGGGGGGGGGGGAAATTTTCTGAGATGTCTTTCGGTCATAAAAATATAAAAAAGTCGCCATTTTCAAAATTTTACAAAAGGAGGAACGAGATACGCATAAGTCAAGTCAACATTGTATATAGTATGTGTACCAAGTTTAATGAAATTCCTGAAAATATTTCATCAGATATGTTATATAATGTAAAGGAAATAAAAATGGCTACCATTAACAAAATTATGAACACAGAATGAACGAAACACACAAAAGTCGAATCAACTTTGTATGCAGTAGGCCTCATGTGTACCAAGTTTGATATAATTTAAAAATATATTTTTCTATGACTATGCAAAACATATTAAAATGGTTGCCATTTTAAAAATATGACCATGGGATGAACGAAGTACACAACATTAAAGTCTGCTTTGTATGCAGTATACGTGTACCAAGTTTGACGAAATTTAGAAAAACATTTCCTAGGATATGTAGTACTATGCTTAAAAAAAAGATGGCCGCATTTTGAAAATATAAACATTGGGTAAAATATATATATATATGAAAGTCAAGTCAGCTTTGTATGTCGTATATGTGTAACCAGTTTGATGAAATTCTGTAAAATACTTCCCAAGATATGTTGTACTACGCTATATATTAAAAATGGCCGCCATTTTCAAATTGTGGACATAGGATAAACGTAAATTCACAAAACTCAATTAGCTTTGTATATAGTGCATGTGTACTGAAAAATAATTCCTAAGCTTCGTAATAATATGCTAAAAATATAAAATTGTTCGCGATTTTGAAAATATGAACACTCTATGAACGAAATACAAAAAAGTAAAGTCAGCTTTGTACGTAGTATGTGTGTACCAAGTTTGGTGAAATTCTTTAAATAAAAAAAAAACTAAGAAATGGGATACTATGCTAAAATTATCAAACTTACCGCCATTTTGAAAATGTAAGCACAAAATGAACGAAATAGACAATATTCAAGTCAGCTTTGTATGAAGTATACGTGTGCTAAGTTTGGTGAAATTCTGAGAAATATTTTCTAAGATATGTATAACTATGCTAAAAATATATAGTTGGAGGCTATTTTATACGTATAGTCACGTGTAATTCTTTTATTCTGTGTTAATTTTTTTCAAAATTATGGCTATTTATATATTGTTAGCATAGTATGACACATCTTAGGTAATATTTTTCGTAATATAACCAAACTTGGTACAAATATACTACATCCAAAACTGACTTTACCTTTATGTATTTCGTTCATCCTGAGTTTATATTTTTAAAACGGCAGCCAGTTTTATATTTTAACATAGTATTATATAATGGTAGTCATTTATATATTTTTGCAAGTTATAACCGCAACGTTTTCAAATGTATGTTGGCACAAACGATTTTCGCGATATACTATTATTCTTAGAGCCACTGGTTTTTGGTGAAAATAATTTTGCAACCATTATCTCAATGCCTTATGTGAACATCTGCAGCTCTGATTAATGATCAGTGATTCGATGTTTTTAACTCGAAGCGTCTCTCCCCGCAAATCACAAACGTGCGGTGTTCTAGAAATCTTATTCTGATTTGCACAGTCAAATGAGCGACGCATGTGCACAAATACATTGCCAAAAACAATGAAGTAAAGCTGTAGGCATTGAAACTAATTGTTACAAAACTCTTTTCACCAAAATCACTGGTTCTACCGACATAGCAAGCAATAGAATGGGCCGCGATGATGGCCGAATTATCAGACAATTCGCCTCCCTCCAAGATTCGTGCCATAAGATGCCGTTGGTCGGCGGGTTTTCTCGGGTGTCTCCCGTCTCCCCATGCGCTGCTCCACACTCACCTCATGTCATCCTTCATCAGCTAGAGACATTCAAAATTCTCGTTCTTACATGGTAGAGAGACCAATCTCTGCAAAGACATAACACACTTAAATGACAAGACAGGGGCGTCATTTGGGGCCACAGGGGGGGGGGTGGCATTTGCCCCCCCCCCCTGGATTTAGAATTTAAGTATATAAATATATTTTTGGAATTTCAAAATTTAAATAATGCTAACTTTATCACATAAACTGAAGTTTTATTATTAAAGTATCTAATTTATACATGCTTAATTATTTAAAAAGGTGCAACAAGGTCACAGTTACCGGAAAACAAAATCTTGCATCCCCCCTAGAAAAACCTGAAATGACGCCCCTGGCGTTTAGTCTGCTACCAAATGTTAACGCGAATTTTGCATGTCTCGGCGCAATCCCTCCCTCCCTCTCTCTCTCTCTCTCTCTCTCTCTCTCTCTCTCTCTCTCTCTCTCGCACGCTTTAAAGACAAAAGAACGTTAGCGATAAACACGACGCCTAGGTAACAGTCCACGATATAGCAGTGTCGATACCTATGATCTGCGGTCGACATGAGGTAAAGCCCAACAAAGGGCCAGTGTTGCTGACGGGGGAAGGGGTGTTCCACGGAATAGAGGGGCCGACGTCCTTGGGGGCCGTGAGAGGACTCCCCTCGAGCAATCAGGAGCCCGTCAGCTCCCCCCTGGAGAAGGATTCGTCGGGGACGTCTGGCGCGCTCAGGCGGGGGTCTCCGCGGCCCTTGGACGTCTGTGGGAACGAGGCGGTGCACCTGCGCCAGTTCTGCCCTGGCTTGTCGACGTCCCGCTGCGACTGTACTGGAACAACATCCACGGAGGATCTGATGGCCTGTCTACCTATACTGGCTGCTTCGCTGCTCCGACCGAATCGCAGACATGCACACTCTAAACCAGTGGTCTTCAACCTCTTTTTCTATAAAGGACCAATTATTTCCTACCTGAATTCTTGTGGCCCGCACCAAAAAAAAACCTTCCACGGATGTGAGTCATGACAGATTTGTGTAGAAAGCTTCTTTTCAGACCCAGATAACGTCACACCGTTTTAAATCGGCAACTTTGTCACAGAGCTAAGTAACTACCCAAATAGTAAACATCAACTGCCCCTCTTGTACAAATCTGATCGTGATAAGCAGCCCACAGGCAGTAAACATTCGGAATGCACCCGTGGCCACATGTGGCATACATGATGCATAATGAAATCACCCACACATTAACCACAAGTGTACCACAAGCATTCTTATTATACTCAGATGATTGTGGGTTAGTTTGCTAAGTCTTCTTGTGGACCGTACACTGAAATATGTCTGTCTTTTAAATTAAGATGCCCACATAAAAATTACTTCCGTATAACTACCAACATATTTACTGACATGGCCTGATTAACAACCATTCCATCAATAGTAGACGATCATACTAGCGAACGTTGGCCGCTTCTGCCAACAGTTGGCCAACTGCAAATTATTGTATTTGCTACTAGGGTAATCTGTTTCAATATTTTTTTATTTGCCACTGTGAACGACGCACAGTACCGTTAGTTACATACCGACAGTACGAAACCAGAAAGACATTTGCCTACCATTGTTAAATTTGCTGCGACAGACATTTCTCTTGGATAAAAAATTAAAAATGAAAAATAAATAAATATCTTAAATTAACTGGGAACAAGGAAAATCGCGTACTGGAAAAACGTTTGCGGGCCGCAAGAAACCTGTCGGAGGGCTGCGGGTTGAAGACCATAGTCTAAACCATTCTTCGCCATTGGCCGTCTGCCCATGCCCGCCGAGACGTGCATAGCTTCAGTCGTTACAGGTTTATTCGAAAACTGCCCAGTATGCTTAAGTAATGGCTGCTTAGGAATAGGGTTCGAAGAACGCTTCACGTACGTATAGGCATTTCAGGCCCTCAATTTATCTCTAAAGTTAATTTCCACTCTCCGAAAATCAGTGGCGAAGCGTGGACGTGTTCCAAGACAAGCAGTATGAGATCCGACTTTGAGCAAGTTACAGTTGTGTTTCTGAAACCTAAGTGTATAACTGAGAACTAGTTTCTCGCATCTTACATGCTACTGGCTGAGAGATGTACCTGCTCCAACCAGTCAAATGGTTCCACAGGCAACTGAGAGTTCTGTCCAGTCATTGCAAACCACCGCTTGCCCTAGAACACTTCACGCTTCGTCACTGCCGAAAATGGTGAGAATGGGTGTTTTGCGGTCTATTTAGGCACACAAACTTAAGCGCAGAATATTTTCAAAGTTTCAAGTTTCTAGTACAGGACACCTTTATCTTTAAATTTATGCCGTAAAATGAGATGATAACTGCTGAATGTCTCATAGATGCGAGTTTTCAGATAGACGACTTCAAACTAGTTCAGTGACTTTCGCCTAGAGGCTACGGAGAGGCTTGATGCTTGTTCTGCGTCGTCCTTACCGCACTTCTAGGCCTCAAAAGCAGAAATCAGGTCCACCCAGGTGGGCACCGCATGCCTTGCACTTGTGACTTTTAAGGTAACATTCAACTAATAAAACAGCGAATAACACTGCAGCTATTCTGAAACAACACTTTTTTTATTTTGAAGGTTTTTTGGAGGTAATACATATTTTAATAAAATTTATTAAATTAGGGTTTGAACAGTTTAGAATAGATTAACATGAAAGTTCAGGAACTAATCACATGGCTGTTAGTTGTTATTTTTGTCCGAAACGAGTAACAAACATTTATGAAGTCTCCCTGTACGTTTTGATGATGATCTTCTTGACCTAATTTATTTAACTGCCTTTAGCAAAGCACATAATAGTTTTCAGAAGAGTAATGATGTAGGCCTACACGCATTGAACGTGGCATTTATACAGCTTAATTTAATCAATAGATTTGCAAAATTTCTGGTAAAAGAGTCTTGTCTCCCAGGGAATATTGAGATTGCTGCAGACTTTATCAGTACGTTCAGATTATAAATGTAACATATCATGTTAACGATTCATGATATCGCTATCGATTAGAACCACTTGTTGCTCTGAGAAGGTGAAAATATTACTGCAAGTATACACATGACGGAAAGAGCCCATGAATATGTATTTCCAGTGTTTCTGCATGAGAATATTCAGCCTACTTGTCGATAGCATTCATGATATTGTAAAAACGAGATTAAAAATACTGTACCAAAGTGGGCCGTATCGATCGAGGTGAACAAATAGTTAAGTGGAGGCGATGTACGTATTTTCTGTATGTGAACAGCATGCAATTTACTATACTTGTTCACATTAGGACTCTCAGGTGGACGGCAAGCTTAATATCACAGCACACCAAACTCGAAGCGATAGAGACTAAAAAGAGACTCAACAAATTAAACAATTCTTCTCAATTGGTCCATTTTTAACTAAATGATTTCAAACGAAATGTACTCGCCATTGATCTTGCTAAGAAATATTGCGATAGATTATTCCCCAAGTTATTTTACTGTTATTAATAACATTATATTAATTATATTAACTTGCCTCATCTGGTAGTATATAAACAAATAAAAAATAAATAAGTAAAACATAACATATGACAAAATTTCTCAAAGTTGCAATATTCCTTTTTAAAAAAAAGGTCAATCGATTACATTACCGTTGGAAAGCGTTATCTTAACAATTATTCGCTGGAAAAAAATTATAATTGATTCTGGAATTTGGTCCTAAAGACTATTTAAGTGTCAACATTTTTTTTTTCTGAATTTTACGGAGTTTTATGTAGTTTTGTGACTTCAGACCAAACGAAATGTGTTAAAAACACAAAACCAAAAGAGAATACTTTTTAAACGTTTTTAAATCCCAATTACGAATAATCCAACATTAGATTTAGTGCAAAGGAAATCTATAAATCATAATAATTAATAACTAGCCACAGTGTACCACTGTACAGTGGCTCAAGTTGTTTTTAGAAGTCATAGTCATTTCATGAATAAATTTCCCTAGAATCAGTTAATTCGTTCGCCTTCAATCAGTGTTGCTTTGCTACTTTATCATCTAATTTTATTATTAAACTTCAAGTAATATTACATCCAAATACCTTTATAAATTTCCCTGAAACTTCTTTACCATATGTTGGTGTCTTTAACATTCATTGTTAGCAGCTGATGTACAGTATAATGTAATATAACACATTTTTGAAATTTTTCTTTTAATAAAATATTTTTAAGTGTCCTACACTAATTAATTTTATTGGCATATGACTTTTTTACCCCTTTCCTCACACTCGAACTTGATTCTGTATTACAAAAAGATAACATATCTATACATATGCAAAGTAATATTTGACAACTTAAAAACCCTTACGACTTTCCAGCAGCAAAAGAGTCGTAATTTGCATTTGTTCCAAATATGATCACGTGCTCACCGCTTAAATGGTCAGAAGTACGCTACACTACGAAACTACAGCACGCAAGTTCAGTAGCTTGTGAGTCATTTATATGCTGGCCATTTTTATAATCATCCTAAAGGGGGAAAATTAATTTGTTATGCATAGAAGTTATACAGCACAGACGACGTTAAGATAACTGAGCTGAGACCCAATAGTGTATAGATTCTATGATCAGATTTATTGCCACATTTTATTTTCCTTACAGCTTTGTCAAATGCATGTTTACTTCTTCAAACAAACAGTGGTTTGGGTCGAAGCCTTTATTTGGATACATGGTTTGTGCTCCGACTATGTCAGCAGGCAGACTAACAGACCGAGCACTCTCATAAGGCCATGAAGCTATGACGTCACAAATCTCCATTCTTAATAGGTGTCTCGCCTGACGTCATACCACCAAACATAGAGTACACCTTGAAAATTGTCCTGAATGGCTATTTTCCCAATGATTTCTTACGAAAACAATTTTGCACTAAAGTTTATGCCTTAGGAGCACATCAGAAGTTGCGCTTCATGGTCAGTGATAGAATGTTTTATACTCTCAGCTTCTTGGGTTCGACCTTCAAGTAACATAATATGTGTTGGTGACACAGTAACCTTGTTCTTATTGACGACGTCTCTGTACAAATATGTACACTCGGCCAATAACCACGAAAAGAAGAGCTGCACATGTTCACATCAGGCACTGAAACAAAATGATTCAAAGTTCCTTTCACCAAAAATGCTTTATATAGAGGTTACACTAACTACAAATGGTTCGAACAACATTATAATCACGAGGTATATGTAAAACCCAAAAACCTCGAATTTTTATATCGTTATTATACTACCAGAGCTACGTTAATAGATCAACTACGTGGACAAAAGTGCACCTGTGTTCATGAAAACAGAGATCATTGAAATGAGTACGTGTTTTAAAGTAGGAAGAAAGAGAATTACTAACATGAGTTATTATTTTACTCTTATGAGATTTATATCGGCAGTGCACCCGTTTGCAAAATGAAAGTGTAAGAAGGATGATATCGTTACGCTTCATTTTGTACAATAGTTACAATTATTACCGTATGTTTTATGACAACTAATTTTATTCATTGCCGTTGGCTGCGCAAAGCGTTTTATAATAATTTGCAACATGTGGGCATTTCATAGTAGGGTAAATGTGAATTTAGTTATTGTTATATGCCTTTCATAGTAAACTGAGCATTTTTAAGGCCTTCTGAACAGACACTAAACAGTAGTTATTACAATTTTATGCGGCCTGTCACATTTCAATGTTTAAATTAACAGATTATGAACGTATATTAAAGGACAGTGAGAGAGAAAATCATCAGAGTCTTAAAAAGTGAACAGACAGAGAAACAGTTGTGGTACAGTCATCCGTGTACATGCTTGTATTTGGCGAAACATTTGTACAAACGTTGATTTTTCCCCACAGCAGGTCGCTTTAGTCCTGTTATACGTACATTTAATTAGAACAACACCACCAATTTTTGACGTTTTTCATAGATTTCTCAGTCAACAAAAATTTTGTAAAAATACTAATTTCTTTCACGATATACAAACTTGCATCGTCCAAAAAATACCAACATCCTGTAGATGACACCGAGTCAATAAGATGACCAATATCTCCCTGTAAAATACATTTCCATACATTACGTATTTGGAGAATCACACTGAGATAAAGGTACAGCTAAGTCAAACAAAATTTGTTTGGCGCAACCAAATTATTTGTTTATATATGTCGAAGATAAATGTTTTTGTTGATGAAACAAATTAACTTTGTTGACCTAAGTGGTGCTAGATTTAATCTGTCGATTTTCTGCAATATCTTCTGTTTTAAAATATTTTGGTAAATGTGGCAGTTTTGAGATGTAGAATATATTTGCGACGAATTTTGGAGATCGTAATAGTGTTATATGTTCATCTTATATTGTACTTGTAATCATTCATGAAAGTTAACCTATAAATTCCTTGCGATGATTCAGCGTGACAAATTAATGAAAGATGCCATTATTAGTTATGTCAAGCAGTTTATCAAGAATACATATTACGGATTGTCAAGGAGAAAATTTTAATTGTACAACTTGAATAAATGTTATGCCTCGAAAACTGAAAAATAAAGAAAATATTCTAACATTCCTCTTGAAAGTTTTTTATTTGGTATGTACAACAAAATATTGGTTTGATTGTGCATATATAGTGTTGCGTGCCATGTTCCTGGAGGCCAGTGGTCGGCGGCTGTTTCGTAACACCTTGAGGGCTGGCCGATGACTCAAAGCCCGGGTGGCTCATAGTGGGAAAACCGCCGAACCTACGTCATATATACCTGTCCCAACTGCGTCTTAACCCTTCGAGGGCGGCCGACGTGACAGCCAGCACATCCGAAACATGATGAAATATCTATTTTTAGACCCCTGTAATGCGGGGAATAACCGACTGTCTGGGCTAGTATAAAAGCACAGAATCGGCCATTTGAGGAGAGTTCGCTATTGGAAGTGCTAGAGGAAGGTGCTACGCCTGTGGAGAGAGACTGGTGAAGACATCTTGGTGACGTCAAAGTCTACTGTGAGGCGGCAGGCGGCTACCTGCGGAGCAGTGTTGGCGATACAAGAGGACTGCTGCGGCGGGCTGACAGGCGAAGAGGAGGTGCGCGACGGGAGTAGAACAG
>PNEQ01125111.1:0-17347 GCA_003012365.1 Medauroidea extradentata
TATATATATATATATATATATATATATATATATATATATATATATATATATATATATATATATATATGTGTGTGTGTGTGTGTGTGTGTGTGTGTGTGTGTGTGTGTATGTATGCATGTATGTATATATCCACTAGGCGTTATTTACATAATTTTTGTTATTTTACTGCTAAATTATAAGAACTGTCGTAATGGCCGTTTCCAAATTTTCAAGGAAACATCTGTACCCTCGAATCCCCACGGCTTTTCACAAGTGATTCCTTTAGTTGAAAGGCTGCATTCAAGGATTGGTCTGCTTTGGAAGTATTTTGGTTCTATAACTGTATACGATAAAGTTGGCAAATTACATTAAAGATTTTAATGTTGTTTAAATATTGTTGCAGTTATACGTATAGAAAAAATAAAACACGTCATATTTACTTTTATTTAATAAATATTAATTTGGTTAAATGAAATACAGGTCACATATTTAACCTACAATTCTGTTCCAGAGAGACAAGAGGGGTACGCCAAATTAGTTAAGCATACTTTTTGTAATGGATTGAAAAATTATTGAAAAATTAATATTTTTGTATTGTAGCAACAGGAACTCATTATTTAAAAATACTCAAGACTTAAGTTTAACCTTGTAAAAGTTAGGAAAAATACAAAGATTTTAGGTTTAATAAAATCGTTGGCGTTTATGGACTACCCCTTCTGCTTCTCCGGCAGACAAATTTTACAACATAACTACGCAGTTACGTAAATATTTATACCAAAAATATTTTCTTGGCATTTGTATTTGTACTTCAATTTTTCTCCTTATTAATTACATTTCAAAATATAAATAATGAGTCTAACAAGCAAATTACGAATGAACTGTATAGTAAAACGGGTGCGAGATGAAGAAACACATCAAGGGATGCGAACCACATAGCATTTGTCACGGGATGTGTGGAGGGATGCATTGTCGTCCATTATAGGGCGGTTATACAGAACAACTTGCCGAAGTAAGGTTAGTGTAAGTTTGCACAGTCACGTAACCAGATTTTGTCGATCGCCAGATGTTAGCTGTGTTTTGATCACGGTATAAAACGGCAGAGTCTGATCACTCGCTTTGTAAAACTGGAAGGTAAATGTCGTCGAAAAAAAGGTTCTTCACGAGATGGGCGCACAAGCGCTGCGTATTAAGTGCACCTAAATTGATACAGGGAATATTATGTTTTACATACACAGGCGAAAAACTAAATATGGCGGGAATCAAAATTAAGCCTACGTATTTCGCACACTTTTGGATTTTTAACTAAATGCGACAAAAGTACGTAATGCATATTTAACTTGTTAACTTTACTTATATTTTACGTCTATATAATATTAAATCATTTATAAAATAATAAATGATATAAAATTTGACATATATTATGTACTACTATGTGTATACTACTATTTGTTATAAATTAAATACTTTACTAAATTAGACGAGGGCAGTATGTTTGTATGTGTATATATATATATATATATATATATATATATATATATATATATATATATATATATATATATATATATTTATATATAATTGTGCGTGTGTTTGGGAGAGGGTGTGTATGTGTATTCGTTTTGTGTTGTTTCGTCGCTATTTTTAACATTGTAAGTTTTTTTACATAAACAACGGGCCTCAATGAGCCAAAGGTTCTTGCAAAAGAGGCAATATGTACATTACAAATTTGCTGGCTGAGCCATGGGCATGAGTTGTACAACTGTAGTATATTTAATTGATACTAATCTGAAATAAAAACTAACATTTACTTATAACAACAAAAAAAGAAGGAAGAGAGTAAAAAACCTAAATGGAATACGTACCCCTACGTGTACAAAACACTGTGGTAAATGAAGTCTCCTACTGTGCTGCATAAGTGTCATTCTTTTATAAATGTGTTTATATACATTTTTTAAAGGTTAATAATATATAAATGTTTGCACCCAACTTATAAAATTTTCTGAATACTTGCAATCATTTTAATGTATTTTTGAAAACTTGAAATTATTTGTTATATATAAATATATATATATGTATAATAACTTGTATTTGCTTTGTTTTTGAAGTATTTGTGTCAGTCTTGAAATTTGAAGTATTTGTAACAAGTTATAACCTATCTATTCAGATGTATTTATGACAACTCCACTCTAGTAAGCGCTAGAAATACGAGAGGTTATGTAAATAAATAAATAAAAATAGAACGCATCATAATCGGGTTATATTTTGTGCG
This sequence comes from Medauroidea extradentata, assembly GCA_003012365.1. Taxonomy (NCBI): domain Eukaryota; kingdom Metazoa; phylum Arthropoda; class Insecta; order Phasmatodea; family Phasmatidae; genus Medauroidea; species Medauroidea extradentata. Next base: position 2,249 of record PNEQ01125111.1, read on the forward strand.
CTCAAACGGACGTTTTTGCCCTTCCCAGACTAACCTCGTGACTTTTTATAACCGCCCTATAATGCATATTTCACGGATTCCTGAGTTGCAACTGTGATAGACTTAATTGATTTTTTTATTAAAACTCCTAATCATTCTATATTTTCTTACGTTAACGTGATACGAATTACTTACAATAACACAAGTTTTATTTTCCTCGAAATTTTCTTCCTTCCACTCCGCAATTTTTTTTTTTTTTTTCGCTCGTCTTGTGTTACTGAGGACCTAGATCCTGCACAGAACCTGTTCGACCAACACGCGATCTCTTGAGAAAGCGCTCAACTTCCAGGACGTGGCCATTCGTGACGTCTGGACAATCCCTGCCTTTGTTTGCAGTAAAAACTTCATGTTTAGTAAAATATTTCATTTACTACTCCAAGGAATGCTATGAAAAAAATCATGAACATCAACATTTATAACGCGGACTAAGTTACGTAGCGATTTTGCAAAATAATGCCTACAACGGCCACAAAAAAATATTTTCACCAGCCGGCAACGTAGTGCCATAAGAAAAGCATTGGTAGGAGTAGTTTCGTTTCGATTATAAATGTTTTTAGGGTAACCGTAAAGTCCAGAGTCATTTATATATATAAACGTATAAAGATAATACTATATGTAACAAAGTTACGAAGGAATTTGACGATATAGGCCCGGGTTTGGGTTTTAAAAAATACTTTTGCTAGAACTGTAGAAACTCGCACCCAAGCCGTTAAGATAGATATGACCAGATATTGACGTAGTCGTGCAAGTGCAGTATTGACTTATATGGTTACTGATGTTAGTGTTAACAGCTACAGTTACACGGTTAGTTTCACATGCTGCAGGCAGTAGGAGACATCTATACATCCTGTGTGTATATGTACGAATGTATGTGTGTTAGAATCCGCTGTATCCTATATTTACCTAACAATTCACAAGTACTGGTATAATAATTATTTTGAAAGTAATGTCTAAGTATACATGTTAGTCTAAAGCTGCCGCACAGAAAGTTCTCACTTATATAAATGCACATTTTGACAGATTACTCAGAAGATTGTTCCTACAATTATTTAAACTTTTGCCTCGGTTAAGGAACATGGATGTCATTTTCGCAGCTGTTAAGTTCATGAAAGGTTGAATTAACATGCGGCACCTATATTAAGTACTACATAGCAAAACATTAGGAAGATTGCAACATTTGTTCGCTCAAGTCTAACTATATTGTGATTGCACATTGTGTATTGGTAAATATTGAGTTTTGGGTTCGAAGAAGCTCGGGTGGTGAGATATACAATGACATAGGCACATATACTGCAGTCGAGCGAAAGATAGACCCTATCACAAATTAAAAACAATTTTGAACTTTTACAAAAAAAAATCTAGAAACTTCTGTAGAGTCCAAAACTAACTGTTTATTAACGCTACAATAAATATATAAACTTTACAAGAAACACTTTGAAATAATATATAAATATTGCAATATTGTTGTATATCTACTAACCATTTTGTACGTTTGCAACAAATTATTGGTAAATTATATATAGGCCTATCGATAGTCTGTACTGCCAATGAAAATATTTTTTGAGGGTCATATTCAAAGTAACTGTTCTGTTAGTACAAAATACAGTACGTGCACAATATGACTGGCAGCCGAAGTTTCACAAAGAACTCTCTGCTCATATACATTAATGTAGTTAATGTTAGAAGATAGTGAGCAGAATATTGGCGTTGCAGTGTTGCCAGAGCGGCGACGTCAGTTGTCCGCAGTGAAGTCAGAGCTGGTAGGAGAGGTACAACAGGAGTACTTGTACGCCATGAGGAAGGCTGTGGTAGATATGGCACTGCGGGCGACACACGACATTGAAGTCCTGGATGTAAGACTACGTGACACTCCGACACTACGAGAACTACGGCACGTGTCTGCCACGTGGAGAGACAGCTATGAGATGTCACGCTCCTACCTGGCTAGGAACCTGCACCCACTCAACCCATGTCTGGTCGCCATCTGTCGTCTCTGGCGTACCAGCCAATACCAGTGAGTCTCTTACACTGCCTACTACATCTTATAGACTAGTGTATAGATATTATTTATAACGTTACCGTATCAAAGGTACTACGGTGGTATAGTGACTAGAGTGCTCTCTCCGGTCAATACAATATGTGCTCGATTGAAACTATTTCCGCACGTGGGCGTTGCTCTTGTGCAGCGGGTTTTCTCGGGGCACTCCTGTCTCCACAGCCTCTCATCCCGTCACTTCTCAATTGTAAGACCACGTGTCATGTCGTACCTTAGCGTTCGCCAGACATTATCTAGGAAGTGACAGTTCTGTGAAGGCAAGGGTGAGTACGGAGTATGGGAAGCGGGACATCCCCGAGAATATCTTCCGAACAGCGACATCGTCCGGCAATATTCCCACATGCGATAATCCGGGGACCGGCCCCGCCGGGAATCGATCTCGGATCGCCTTGGTGAGAGGCGAATGGTCTGACCATTCGATCACCTCCCCCCCCCACCCCCAAATTTAAAGAAATGGAGGAATTAAGAGGTTCACGACGAACTGTATGTTTTTTTTTTTTTTAGACATTTTTCTCATTACTTTGCTTTGAAGCCAAGTGCATACACAGTAAATAGTTAATGCTTACTGCCTCAGTTCCGCAAGAGAATAGTACAGTTTAATCAACTACGGAAAATAAATAACACCCGCCTTTTTGAACCTTTGCAATAGGATAATCTTAAAACAAAGAATAATATATTTGCGTCGTAGAGCGCTGTATGCACGTCTTGTGATTATTGCACCGCCATAGTTGCTCTTCAAATTGTTATCAATGATATTAGAAAGACGAGTGGTATGGCACCGCAGATATAAGATTCAAATTTTTTCCTCAATGACTGTACTGAGGTGTGTGATGTAGACGATATGACCAGGGCCGGGTAGATTTCGCGAAAATATGTTTGCCCCACTTTGTTTCAATGCCCTGCGCATGCAGCTCAACTTCATGATTATTGACAGAGTGTTTTTGTGCACAGTTATTATTCATTAGACTGTTCCAATCAGTACACGGATAACTGCGACACATCACGTCTGTGATTTGCGGGTTTAACCTCCACACGCTAGATGTTACGGCATCCAATCACTGACCACAAAGCAGAGATGCAGGTGCGCACGTAAGACACTGGAACAAAGTGATACAAAAATCTTCTCGCGAAAACTACCGGGCCCTAACGATGAGGAATATTTTAATCGTATTTAATGTATTGTGTGGATAGTTGAATGCACAAGACGTTTGATTAAGGAGTGGTGTTCTCAACGATACATTCTTGCACATTTGCGATGTATTTTAACGGTTAATAATTTACCGTATGTTATGTATAAACAGCTTATTCAACATTTAATGCCGTTGACACTACTTTTCTTAAAACTGTCTCAGATCTTCTATAATTATTTAAAGTGACTGTTAACAATGTTCGCAAGCAAGCTGGTGTTTTGTTTACATCTAATGGTTAATGGAAGTAAAACGCAGGAAAACATCTGCAGTTTAGAAGATGTTCCGTTAAATGATGACCATATCGCGCGAAGATTCTTAGGTACACTTAATGTACAGTAAATTATCCCGGGACTCACAAATACAATTTTTCAAAACAAGGCTATGTAGAGTCATATATTTATCAAGGACCTACACTCTAATTACGTAGGGTAAGCCTATTTTTAGTTTTTCGTAGCTTCGTTGTGTTTGACATATTACTGTGGAGGATAAGAATGAAGTAAGGGACATTACAAAAAATATCGAGGATAACGAATCATTCACTTTGAAAATGCACCGTTTGTTGATTTTAAAATTATTACTGTAGTAAATTTGTGTATTTACACTTTATGTTACGTTCAGAAAAGCTACCTGAATGTCAATACAGAAGTACAACACTAGAACAGATAGACGTATTAGTGACCTGCATTACAAATTATATACGTCGTTTAATTTATAAATTATTAGGTAATTAAATTATACAAGCAACAACACCCATACTTGCCTGTGAATAACTTTGAAAGCTAATTGTGTAACTGCATTTCTGCAGCATTATTTTACTCAACACCAGATTGTACTAACTATTTTATAATGTGTTTGTATATTATGACATCGTGACGAATTTTTCTGTATATATATATTGTTTGTTATATAATTTCACGTAGTCGTTGTGTAGGGATCAGATTGTTTGTGACAATGTTAGTAAGCAAGATGGCCGTTGTGTTGCGAGGCTATGTCTTACTTGAAGGCAGAGTGTGATCCATGCCTGCAGGAATCTACGCCTAGTGAACTCTGAGGATGTTCCAGACTCACTGGAACTGCTGCAGTTTAAGACTCTAGTCCTAGAGCAAGTAGAAAAGACACGAGCCTTCCTCAAGAATGACTGGCTGCCCGTCATACAGACATACTTTGTCAGGGTTAGTATCTCGCTAGCACTTAGGCCTACAATTACATGTTACAACCTATACTTCCTTCGAGATAAAGTGAGCACTAAACATTTTACCTCTGAAAAAAATCACTAGACGTTACTGCATATAATACAACATTAACTATAGCTATCTTACTGCTTGTATGGTTGGCAGCGTCAGTACGCAATATAGTGCCATGGATTTTTTAATGAAACACAAAAATACTGGGGAAAAAATCCACATAATTGTATTTTACATAATTAATAAACAGTTTTTATCAAACTGTATCGATTCATAGCGACTGCACAATTTATCTTACACGAGTAAACGTAAAGTGACGTGTCCAGAGAGGTTAACCCCTTCCCGCCGTCAGCCTTGACGTCCGAATAGATTCTAATTGGCTAAAAATATAAATAGGCCAGGTCTTTATTGAGTGCTAAGTTTGTCGCGAATCGCGTATGCATAGCCTATATGACGTTGTGTTTATTTCGGCGAGACCGACATTCATAACCTTTACACACTTTTATTAAATACCTTGACAACTATGAGCCAACATTAGACTAGTATCAGGGACGTCCCAGGTTCTATCTCCGGCTACGGTCATCCTGATTTCTGTTTTCTATGCATTCCCTATGTCGTTCCAAGTAAATGCTGGGATGGTTCCCTAACCAAGGCCATGGCCGACTCTCTCCCAGCTGCTGTCATTGTACCAAGTTGTGTCACAGTCTATAATGTCCTCGCTGTCGACGAGACGTGAAGCCTATTTACCTACTAAACCCCTTCCCCCTCTCTATTATAAACTAATTGCGTGTTTTCAAACCAGAAAATGTCATCTCATAAATTTGTACCTAAATTTTTATTCCTGCTAACATTATCATCCCGTTGTCAATGCAGGAAATTGTTTATGTCCGAAAAAGCTATAATTATAAATGAAGGAGAACGGCCCAATATCCTCGCTTACTGCACGGCTTGCAGGTAGGTAGCGTCATATATGACACAGTCACAGAATATTTAGGAATACAGAAGTGAAATAGCTCGTAGGCCAGCGAACTCAGTCGCACAAGCCAGCAAAATGGCTTCCCTGGCCAGCAACATGGCGGATACTCCTACAGCCAATCAGCATGAGGCAGCTCCTCTGATAACCGGCAGCCAGGCCAATAGGAAACCTTCCGTGACATGCAGAGCCAAACAGACACGGGGCTGGTATCAACAACCTCGGGCAGCCAATAAGCGGTGGAGTTCGCCCGTATCAAACGAGCCGCCACGTCATTTCACGTCTGTATTACTATCTAGTATGTGACACAGTAAAGTATCTGTGAGTGCCGCAGTCAAGCTATGTCCCCGCTGTTTGTTCATATATTGTGTAGAGCCACTAGTTGTTGGCAACAAGATGTTCGCAGCACCTTACGAACACCTCTGCTTCATGGCTATTGGCAGATAGTACTTGCTAAGACACTTGACTGGACCAATCAGGGTAAGGGTATTGTGGCACCAGACGTCTGTTATTTGCCAGCAGAACACCAAGGCAAGTGCGACTTGAAACAACCTATCACTGACCTCGAAGCAGAACTGCAGATGTGCACGTGAGGCAGAGAAACCAAATAGTTAAAGCTCTTCTCGTAGCTATTGTAATCAGTCAATGACCTTGGTAGCTAGAGTCACAGGTTGTAGGTGGAGATGTCGTGGAGAGTGTTTGACATTCACATAATGTTCTTATTAAACTTTGTAACTTTTATATCCAGTAGACTATGACAGAACGTAGACTGTGACTCGGCTGACAGATTGAACATGACATCAACAAAACATTTATACTAATTCGGCTTGTTTAGTTGAAAAGAAAAATTGCAAATTTCTTAAGCTTAACATAAATTTAAACGAATCAGTAAGAAACGTTTTAGGTGGACTGATATTTCCAAAGTAATGGAGTAGTTTGTCAGATAACCCTTCATAATATAGTGTCGTTATCTCTGGGTGTGGGAGGAACCCTTACCACTCACAATATATCTGTACCATTTTATTTATCAATATACCAAGTAAAACGCTGCTTAAAATTTGATTAAAGAATAATTTGAATACCAGAAACAGATGGAAAGGTGTATTTGCAAACATTCCTTTATGCAAATGTATATAAAGTTAAGTGCAGTGAGATGTTTACAAGTCCTTCTTCAGTTGAGTGAACATACAAACGCCTACAAACATATCATCACGCGAGCAGAAGTGTTCCCGGCCAGAAACAAGGTGGGGGAGGGGAGGGGAGTTGGGAAGGGAACATGAGTCTGTCAGATACAATATTCATAGCGGCCAGTGTTTTGTTTGTTCAATGTAATTGTCAAACAGTAGATGTTGGCTTGCTGACTTTTATAGCCGCCGGCAACAGCTGATGACAACACTCTACTTGCTTGTAATGTTCCAACATTCACCAGTAGACGTGGTTAGCACGTGTATACAGTGATAGGTTCAGGCAGACATTACTGTCTGTATGTCATATATGACGGGTCAGTTGAACATCTACCGTCTGTTCTGTGATTGGCGACGGCCGGCATGACAACCTTGCAGTCATTAATAAGTAGGCAAACCAATGTGTTATTCACTGTCAAGTCTCGTGTATTCGTTCATTGTCTGCTGTTACAGTGAGCATCTGGTAGGTAGACGCTGCCCTCCATTAACATTCACTTTATTGTCAGCTGATGGCAATACAGAAGGTAAGACATATGGGCGGGACAGTTGCGCGGCAATAATATTGCCGCTTTTTTAATGCCAACATATAAAAAACTGCCTTGTAGTAGCTACAAAATGTTTTGTCAATACGGACCGCACGAAATAAGTTTGTAGTTGTTATAGCAATTTTTTGTACTCATTGCGAAACTTTATTTGGGACAGCAGATTTTTTTGTGGTTACTAGAAAAGAATTTGGTAAGGTACATTATGACTAGAGGCACGAAGTTTCCGCGAGAATAATTTTGCCTCAGTGTGTTTCAATGACTCACGTGCACATCTGCAGTTCGATGATTTAATGGTCAGTGAATGTATGTTTCAGCTCTCAAATGTCTTAGATTATATCTGCACGTCACAGACACGTGGTGTCGTAGAAACCTTCTTGTGATTGGCGCGGGCAAATGAGATACGTCACATCACATAAACACGCTGCCAATAACCATGAAGGAGAACTGCAGACGTGCGCGTGAGTCACTGGAACACAGTGAGGCAAAATTATTCTCGCGAAATTTTCGTAGCCCTAATTATGATTAAATATTTTGAGGTGATTAATAATAAGTTTTTATGTGAATTGCAAAGTACTAAACTGGCGAGCAATGGTTTCCTGCTAGTGTTTCCCCTCAGGCGTAGGACGACACATGTCTGGTGACAATATTATACACACCTTGTTCCAACGTCTTGTGAGCGCGAGTACAGCTCTGCTGCACGGCCAGTGGTAGATGTTATAACTGTCGATGTCTCAGGGTTCTACCAGCTAATCACAGACGTGTGTTGTAGCAGTAGCCTTGTTCTGATTGCTAGCGTCAAGTGGGCGACTGCCAATAACCACGGAGCAGAACTACATATGTCCATGCAACGTACTCATACTAACTGGTGTGTAATTCAAGCTACATTGCGATGACCTCGTCACTTGGCTTTGCCTGCAGTTAAGTTCATCTAACGCTTCTAGGTTTGTGTTTTACACTCAGTACTCAGTTGAGTGTTTCTCTAGGTACCAGCAGTCCTCACAAGCAGCTTTCAGTCATTCCAAGGCGCTCCTACATTAAGCGTGCCGTCAGTGGCGTAACGAGGAGTATCCCACTGTGTGCGGTACCAAGCTATGACTGTACACAGCGGGGCAACATTTGCCCCCCCCCACTCCTTTTCCATCTTTCTTTTTCAACAGTTCAATAAACCCAACCGTAACAAACATATCTTGCATACGTTTATATGGTGTTCAAGGGTGTCCAATGTTAGTAAAAGTATAAATGTTGGTAGATATTGTATCTTACTTACAATAATTTACATTTCATTCCCAAGTAAAAATGTTTGGCACCACCAGCGCCCCACTGCCCCATCTCTAGATCCGCCACTATAAGTACAGTTGACAACAAACGCCGTCAATCATGACCCGTAACATAATTTTGTACTATTTAAAATGTTCAGAAATGGAGAAGCACGCGGACGAAGTCACAGCCTAAAGCTAGTATATAGGTAAAGTTAGATATTGTGGAGTTTTACATAAGACACGTGTGTTACGTGTGTGTATAGTGTGACAAGAAGAAGCAGCTACCAGAGGCTAGAGAACGTAGACGTATCAGGAGCTTCTACAACTGTGTGGCTGTAATCATGACTGATATGTTGCAGAACCTATGTCTGCGCTCTGTCAAGTACTTCTGTAGTCTCGTCTGTGATGTGCAGGTACGTCGATACACTCGTACAGCTCACATTCGTGTCGAAGTAAGTACTTTACAATGTTGCCATTTCTTAGAGAAATGTCCCAAACAAAAAAGTAGTCCACGTTAAGGGAAAGGAATTTAGGGAACTTTTTTATTTTCGTATGTCTTCTTTTGTGTAATTTAAAATTGAGGCGCAAACATTCAAAACAAGACATGTCCAAAAACCCGAAAATGAGTTGAACACCTTTTATAAGTAGACTATGAGAGTAAACATAAACATAGTTTCAGATAAAATAAACTATATTAATGTTATATTTTAAATGCCATGTGTTTTTTCATAGTAACTATAATAAAATATGAGTATTTTTTCGCTTTCCTCTACAACTCGATATGATGGACATGTCTGGTTTTGAATGTTTGCTCCTCAATTGTAAGTTAAAATGGATGAATCCTATTCGTAATATGTCTGAATAAAAATACGCTGCCAATAAGGCAAGCAGAGCTGTCGATGTGCTCGTAAGGAATTATAATTAAACATTTTCGAGATAAATCGTGGCGCTGTACATAGTGTACTGCCATGCACTGTACTGTATCTGAGTGTTGTGTATATCATTTCTCAAGACAAACCTTGCAGTCCATTAGAAAATGTTTTCAAATAAATAAATAAGAAGTGTATGATGCGGCAGGGTTTATCAATGTAGCAGTATTATAACTGCTAATATCGAGCCTAAGTAGCACAGGGGTCAAACAATCAACTACACGCCAGTCGGACTCCATCTTCGTTTCCGTTTGCCATAAGTTTTCATATCGCTTCAAACAAATGCTGCGATGTTTCCTAACTAAATACTATAGTCACTTTCTTCTCTATTCCAGACGAGGAAGTTAAGGCTTTCTACCTATATATCTCGTTTTGGTTAATTTAGTAATTTAACATTGTTTGAAATAAGCGCCTAGGATCCGGGTCCAACTATGCCGTTTTTCTAATATTATTTTTAATACTTTAAAGGGTGTGGATATCGTTAGTGAATTGTTTATGCTATGTACCGTAATTTTTCATCAAACAAAAAAAAATTTTGTTAATTATCGATTTAATGCAATTGTATTAAAGTCGTTGGTTACCGAAAATTATAAATTTTTTACTTGGACAAAAATATACTACTACTTAGTAAAAACTAGTTTTTAACAAATCTATGTGACGATTTTCTTTTAGAATTTAGAAAATAATTTTCGCAAAACCACTACAAATATATACTAGTGGCCTTAAGTAACAATATTTTAATAATCCAATTTATTTGCAACTGTACTGATGATGATAGGTACTAGCCTTAAAAAGTAAATTAGCTTAACTGTTTTATTGGCTTATAAAAGTACTACGAGTATTGTTATAATTGGGGTGATATTTTACAGGAAGGCAATAATTACTAAACGTACACAATGCCTATCTTCCAACATGATTGTCTAGTTGTAGTAGTTGAACTGAACCCATTTCTCTGAAATGTTCTATTTGAGCTGATATTTTAACGTCATAGTAACATGGGCAGTATTTTGCCAATTGTAATTAGAAAGTTTTATTTATTATATTTGTTTTTTATTTTTGTGCCGTAATAATAATACCACAGCTTGTAATATCGAAGACACAGAATATGTATACAAAATGTCTAGCCATATAAGAGAAGACTAACTGACTGACATATCAAAGCGCAGTGCCAACCGTTGGACCAAGAAACATGACATTCTTAGCGTGCCTTCCCTTCGCAACGTACGACAGCACAAAGAAGGAAAGTTTTATTTATTTACGAAATTTGGTTCTTAAGGGAGTGAAATGTGTATTTGATGCATCGTCGCTCAACCTCGAACCTGACGGGTTATCGTGATATTCCATGTATGAGGCGCTCATACAAATTCCTATTAAGTACTTTCATTATTTTTTATAAGTTAGATCTTATTTATGCTTGTGGTTTGATGAGTAATCTACATATTTATGTTGTTTCCAAATGTATTTTAGTACGTTTATTAAATACCGACTATTACGATGCTCGTTTACTTGTAAACTTTGTATCGGGCTGAAACCAATTTCAATTCTCAGACTGATGTTTACAGCAAGTGGTAATTTTGTTCATAACAAGTTCTTTTAACATAAATACCTGTTGTATAATTAAGACTGCACTTTGTATGATTAGTTACGAATATTAATAAAACTGTTTTAAATTATCGAATATTTATAAATAATTTAAAATCATCAAAATAGCAGTTTTAAATTGAAAGTAAGAATTTTACTCGAACAAAATTACTACAAGTAACACACAAATTAACAAATAAAAAAAAAGTTACATTAAAACATCTCGTCTTGAGTATTTAAAATGAATATTTTAATTAAAACACACACACGCTGTTGTTTGTGATGGAGTCTGTTATTCACGAGTGTTAGAGGGTTGAGGTTTCGCTGGTAAATTAAAATGAAATAATGGTCTGTGAGACAACGTTTCTAGAAACGTTCGACACTTAGCCGCGTCAGGAAACACACGTGTAAACATGAAACCAGTTGTTCAAATATAACTTCATAGCTAGTTCTTTTATTTGTGATGCATGTTCAATACCACCCACGTTGACATGCTGCCCTACCAGACACGCTTACAGTACATATTTTCTGTGATTGGCTAACCACGAAAACCAGATCTATTTGAACCTGTACGGCGCATTCCGTTTGTGCTGAAAAGCACTGAGATTACTGAAGATCCGTCAGTGTTCGTCAACATTAACGAATCTGTATCAGTAATTCTTCTTCTTCAGTTATATGCTTCTTTCAGAACGACCGGCAGTGGTTGGCATTTATGTACATATGTAACCATGTATGCGACAACACAACCTAATATTCAATTATTGTGCTTCCACCAATGTTTTTTAACACATTAAAATCCGCAGCAAATGGTTGTGGAGGAAATATGAAATAATGTAGGCCTACTATGTTTACAAACGTCACACGTAAGTAATGAGTTAAGCATTTTGGGATTAAAAACTAACATTGTACGAATCTTCATCCCACACAGACCCGGAATTTATTAACGTGTCAAATATTTGTGGTTCCTGAAAGTAATTTATATTTCTCTCTATGAGCGGTAACACTCCTCACGCCAAGTTGTAAGTTTCCCAACAACTGTTATACAGAAGTCGACTCAAGAATTTAGTTGATTTTAAAACATATATATACATATATTACATATATACTGTTAAGGGTGGAAAAATATATATACACACACACATATATACATATAATGCAGCACTATGAGCAAAAAAAGATTCATTGAAGGGCAGACGAATTGAATGTCGCGCCAACGTCTGCTGTAACTGACACTGCTGTCCTCCAGAGCTGCAGTAAACTCAACGGTTGTCAGTAGACATTGTAGCCTCGCGCGAGGTGTCGGCCGAAAACCAGCCTCAGTGACCATCAGTGGTCGTCAGCAGGAACTGATCTATAGCTGACGTTACTGACAATACTGGTCTGAGCTTCTCAGCAGAATCGGAATGCGCCGTTAGTTGTTAGTAGTATGTAAAGGGAAGATGTAACCTAGAGTGTGTGGTTGTAGATGACCCCAGGCCTCGTGGTGCATGCTCTCTATGACCGCAACGAAGGTTTCTTGTTCCGGCCACCTCTACGTCAGTTCGCCTATGTGCTTCTAGAGCTGCTAGACGATATAGCACATGGCTGTGAGAACATACCTCGTATAGAGTCACAACTATACCTAGACTCAACGTCTTCAGACATACTCAAGGTTAGCACTCTGCTTTCACTGACATCATGTCAAGTACAGAGACTTGGTGAGTATTTATAGGGGGTTGTAGAAACAGGGGCACCCCGAAGTAAACATATCGACAACAGATTGGCTACAATGTTGTATACATGCAAGTGTAGGAGCAACCTCGCCAGATATTGATGCCAGTTGGATCGAGGTTGAAAACCAGTAGTCTGACCACTATCTTACCACGGCCTTGAAGATCATCAATTGACTGGAAATATTTAATACATATTTGGTACATGATACATTTTTATTAAGTACACTTTCTACATTAACTACGTATAGCACTAACTATATGTACATAATAGTGTGGTAAACAGTTAATGTATTTGAGTATTTGATTACAAATTAAGGTAACTATGAGATTTTTAACTTGATGGCTTTGACCCCTAAACATAAGCGGTTTACTGTAAAATCAAAAATTTTGATATCGTCTGATTATGAATAATAACAATAAAACAATATTTAAATGTTGCCTAGACATACACTTTTGAGTAGCCTACAGTGAAATCTGTACTATACAATATCTTCATAACTGACAGCATTATGTTTGTATTAATAAGTTACGCGAAGATAGAAGTTGCCTGGATTCAGGACTTCAAAAGTGCTTTCTTAATGGTAAATAGTGTAAGTAAATTTCCCTGCAGCATAAAATAATCTATGATGCCATGAGAACAGCATGAATAAATTATATTTTAAAGTTTATTAGGTGTCTCATGCTTATTTCATTCTTGATTAACAGATTACTTCTGAAATAATAACAAGTGCAGGGCTGAACCTTAGTTACAGCCGGAAAAACAGATTGATGTGAAACTAATTGGTTCACTGAATTAATTACTTCAAGTTACACAGGTCTACTTGAATTCAAAATTTACGTATATGTATTTTTAAGTGATCTTTAAAATAACTGTGCATTGGGAGTGCATGACTGGATTTATTTGCTTGGACATACTCCATTGCGAAATAAATGACTGTCAAAAGAAAACTAGAAACTAAAACAAGAAAACATAAATAAGCAGAGTATGATTTAGTCATCAGGATACATACACAACATGAAATTCCAAAACTGGAATCGTGTCAGATAAAACAAGGAACAAAACAGAAAATATTTGTTTTATTTTCTGTTTGTTCCTTGTTTTATCTGACCAGATTCCAGTTTTGGAATTTCATGTTGTGTATGTATCCTGATGACTAAATCATACTCTGCTTATTTATGTTTTCTTGTTTTAGTTTCTAGTTTTCTTTCGACAGTCATTTATTTCGCAATGGAGTATGTCCAAGCAAATAAATTCAGTCATTTATTTTTAAAATTTGTATTTCTGTTTTTTCAAAGAGCAATATTAATGCTAATTTAATGGGAGTATTCAATGAGTTGACACTTTAGAAAATGTATTGTATAAGACATAAAAAAATTGTTCCCAAAAATATTTTCTCAGTAAAGCACCATTAAGGTTCGTGTACGTGGATTCCATTCTCCTCACTGTGATGATGTTACAAGTATTGTAAAAGTTAGAATAAAGTATTTATGTAACACATAATAAGCTGCAACATCAAGAGGCATAAACTAAGTGAGGGACATCCATTTTTCGGTTAGAACGTTTGAGTTTTAAAGACATTTGTACTAGATGGCAGTTATAAAGCAGACGTTTTACGCATGTATATGTGCAGCTGTGATTTTTTCCATAAAATATCTGTAATGTAAATTCATAACTGTTGAAGAACTCTGTTAAATAAGGATAGATGTGAAGAGTTATTAATCATGTGTGCAACGGCCAAACATAAAAATTAAACTGCCTGCAGATTGTCTAGGTCTAAATGTGTGAGAAAAATCTTCTGTACAAGTTGAGAGAAATATACCTAGCATTCCTATCAGGCAGGAACCTGGACAACGTTAGGTGAGATGTAGAATAAAAATGAAGAAGAAGGAAACAACTGTGAAACTTACAAACCATGACACTCCTAAAATGCAGTACCTTATCTTAAAAAAGCCACCTGACAATGGCAGTAGTGGCAGTTACTATCACTATATAAATAATATTCCTTGTGGCACCCCTTGGTACCACTGGAGGTTGTGAGCGAGACCAAGATGAAGGTGCTGGAGGAGGTTTATGCACAGAGGAAGATGCTCTTCAAGCAACTTAGAGACTTCGACACTTTCCTCTACCTTGTCTATGTCAGTAGTGGTAGTTACTATCATAACATGAGTAACATTCCTTGTTGTAGCCCTTGGTACCACTGGAGGTTGTGAGCGAGACCAAGATGAAGGTGCTGGTGGAGGTTTATGCACAGAGGAAGATGCTCTTCAAGCAACTTAGAGACTTCGACACTTTCCTCTACCTTGTCTATGTCAGTAGTGGTAGTTACTATCATAACATGAGTAACATTCCTTGTTGTAGCCCTTGGTACCAGTGGAGGTTGTGAGCGAGACCAAGATGAAGGTGCTGGTGGAGGTTTATGTACAGAGGAAGATGCTCTTCAAGCAAC
>PNEQ01125112.1:0-17347 GCA_003012365.1 Medauroidea extradentata
AACACCAACACTGGGTCCTTGCAACACCAACACTGGGTCCTTGCAACACCAACACTGGGTCCTTGCAACACTAACACTGGGCCCTTGCAACACTAACACTGTGTCCTTGCAACACTAACACTGTGTCCTTGCAACACTAATACTGGGTCCTTGCAACACAAACACTGGGTCCTTGCAACACTAACACTGTGTCCTTGCAACACAAACACTGGGGCAGGCAAAACTAACAATGAGCATGGTAAGATGACCATGCAATTAAAATGTCAATAAAAGCCATGTTAAGCAATAATGAGTTATTTTAAAATTCTAGTGTAGTATTGCATGGTCTTAACAAGTAATTATCACAATTTAAACAATATTGCTAATTGACATTTGTACACGATGAAAATATGCAGAACATGTCAAAACAAGATTAGTTTTGACTTTAAATTTTCAAACACTCCTGGGGGAAAAACCCATGGACACGTTTTGTTATTTGAGTTTGTGTAAAATAAATATTGGTGTTTCCATAGGAAACTATGCTACAAAAAGTAAACAACTTAGGGCTTACAGAACATGACACTATCCTGCCATACCTCACATACAAAATTTTAGTTCTAGGCTTTCTTTAGCAATCCTACATAATATTCTCAATTGCAGTGGGAGATGTAGCAGATTTAAAATGAGCCCTTCCGAACACTTTTATAGGGCGTGAAACCAGTTACTGGTCCTTCACTGGTCAATTTGCTCATCACCGTGCGTGCGACACACTTGTGTATGACATAACATACCGAATATTAAAATAAATCTCAGCTGTGCATGACGTAAGCTAACAGAAATGAAACAGAACATAGCATTTTGCCTTTAACTATGGAAGAACTTGGCGTTAACAGCATAGTTACATATTCTTTCAGGAGCGCAAAATACGAGTTCTATCAATAAAACGAAATCATGTTGTAAGTTCACGAAAACAAAATGTCAATACGGAGAAAAGCTTCAAATTTATATTTATTTAAAATAAACGTAAAGGCATTACAACTAACCAACTTAACTTGGTATCTGAAATGAACACGAAATAGATATCAGCCAACACCCATCTATTGAGTTCTAGGTCACTGATTATGACTCACCATTTGAAAAATTAAACTCCTAGTTTTGAAATACTCAGCATAAATGTAATACACGAAAAGCATAATAAATACACGTGATTCTCATACTTGCAAGAGAGTTAGTGACGTTTAATCTACTTACATTTCAGTAAAATCAACAAACGTTCCGTTACGCCCACTTCAATATAAATCCACAGAAGTCTACACACAACAACACCCAAGTCACACCATGGAGGTAGGAATATACAAGAGACGACATGTTGGAAATGGAGTTATGTGCCTTTAGCATCTGCACACTATCATTGGTAGCAACAGCTGATTTTGCACAAATGGCGCCGAAGAATTATATGGGTTGACGAGTTTATATTCATTAATTAAAACTTTAAGTACACTGAGAGTCGAATAATTACCGTTTCTTAGTATACGGCAACTGCAGACGTTTTTATAATACATATGCCATAGATCATATTGAATAATAAACAAAGCTGAAGCTAAATCAATTGTGTCACTGGTAACAAATTTATATTATGGAATTATTATACCAGGCTGTATTTCCAGTTGGCCAAGGTTGGTTGTTATTGTCTTCTATAATAAACGAAACAAAGCAATAGAAACATTGTCTAAAAATAAGTAGGCCTACTGTGAACCTTCTCTCGATAGGCCGTCACAATGCAAGTTTCCATACAGCGAGAATCTTGCTTCATTTGTCTATACTAATAAATTATTAATTCATGCCGTAACAAATTGTTGACACATAAACCACTTCCCTATAACAAATGTAATACCTGGCAATTAAGGTTGGCATGTAGGTCTATAAGCTACAGAAAAACGAATTAGGCCTATATGCATATGGGAGCATGATGAACAGTAAGTACATAAAAAAAAACTGGAACTATTTAATTTGATGATTGACAGCGCTAGTTTCATTGAACTGCATTCTTTAAAGGTTCTGGAGAAATTCGCATGGATATATGATGTTAACACACATTTCTAAGAAATTAACAAAAAGCTTAGGCCTGAAACCAACTTTTACTTTAGGCTAGTAACTATGTATGTACCCACACGAACGTACAACTAGTACATAAACACTGTAATACATAGCCAATCAAACGTAATATTAATATACTACACTAGTTATTTTCATTTTTAAAATTAATTTTCCCCTAATTGTCTTAGGTTAGTTCTGCATGATAAAACCTCAATTCGTCTCGCTGTTAGCTCAACAAGGAGGGGAAAAAATTAAGCATGAAACCACGACAGTGTATAATCTAACGTCTCTATTTAAATGTATGTTCGTAAGTGACTTTGGAATGTTATTTCTTATTTACTCACACGTGGTAACATAAACCACTAGGTAGGCTTACATGCCCATTGACTTGCAGTAATAATATGGGAATGGGAGGACAGAAACATAAAGTTAAAAGCGTACATCAAATGCTATAAATATGTGATTCTAACATAGCACAACTATTAATTTCATAAACGGGCCTACGATTTCTTTAAAATCCTTGAGTTTGTTAAAAATATATATATAAACTTACTGGTAAGCCTATTCCCATGCGAGGCTAAAAGAAGTAGGCCTAGGCATACAAATCACCTTGTGGTAGTAAGTGATTTGCACTATACACTGTTTTTGAAATATAACAATTCGCCTCAAAACTGTGCACACTTGTTAAAATTATTAAATTCAAAATAAAACAGACATAAAATACAGCGAGCATAAAAGCCAAGTGACGGACTTTCCGATGCGATTATTTATATTTTAAAATCACGGGACATTATGAAACTTTGTATCCCTTCAAAAAACTGCTGTTAGTCGTACCATAAAACGTTAAATACATAGCAATGTTTTACACAGTTCGGCATAAATCATGTAACAAACATGCTAATACATTGAGCCTTATGGCAAACGAATGATTAAGTGTGCAAAAACAGCTGATTCTCCCAGCATGCAATCTGTTCTGATGTCACGGGCCAAACTGTCCATTCCTTGAAGTTGACGTACATGTGCTAGTTTTGCGCGAACAATGTCTTATTGTACCCCAACACAAGCAATTCTAGGAAGAAGTTTACTGAAACAAAATAAGTATAGTTTACTCAGTATTATTGGTCATGTGATAAGATCTATCCAATCGTCAGACATTTATAAGTTTTTTTTTCCACCTGAACAGACGTAAATTCGAATAGTAGAATGTGCTGCAAAATCTGTCGCAGAACGAACGTTATTATAAGACCAGATTAGAGTAGTGCAACAGCTGAATATCCTTCTCTACTAGTACAATATACGTATACGACATACAAGTAGATCGAATAATGTTTTTCGTAAGCACATGTTACGGCATTGACACTGGTGAAATGTAATTGGTAATTTATTAGTCATTAAATAACATACTAGTTACAATATACATCGTCAGAATGATACAAAGTAAAAATTAAATCATGATTTTATTAAAGTCAATAGAAGTCAAATTACAATAAACATAAACACACATATATAAAACAAATATAAATAAATAAAACATTCGAAATAATATAAAATACAGACATTAACTATCACCACAAACATATTGTTATAGTCTTGTTTCCTAACGTATAAAAAAACCCTACCAGCACACAGACATCCTGAGGACGTCCGTAGGATGCGGGAACTGTCGTCCCTAGGACGTCCTAGGGAAGTTCATTTCAAGTCCTTTTTATGTAGGAAAAGTCTATGGAAAAGTACTACCTACGGACATCCCTAGGATGTCTGGCATACACATCCCTGGGACATCCCTAGGAGCTCCCTGATATCTGTAATAAACACATCCCCAAGACATCCCCAGGAGCTCTCTGGGATCTGCATTAAATGCACCCCCAGGACATCCCTAGGAGCTTCCTGGGACCTGTATTAAACAGATCTCTGGGACATCCCTAGGAGCTCCCTGGGACCTGTATTAAACATATCCCTGGGACATCCCAAGGAGCTCCCTAGGACATGTATTAAACACGTCCCTGGGACATCCCTAAGAGCTCCCTGGCACCTGTATTAAATGTATCCCTCGGACATCCCTATCAAATTGTTAATGTAGCCTCTTAAAATCTTTTGAATAAACAATTCATCTGTAATAACATTTTTTTTAATGCTTCAACTTCCAAAAGTCTACCAGTAATAATAAAATATGTGTGTCGAAATTAATAAATTTACCAATTTCTTAAGGCATATGTAAATGTTATGAATTATCTACTAAATTAGTTGCAATATACCTCATGTATATTTAAATAATATTGTGCGCTCTCTAGTGGTCACATTAGGAACTTGCCTAGAAATCCACTACGTCCGTGGGAGCTCCTGCTCGGATATCCAAGGGAGCACCTGCTCGGACATCCCAGGGAGTTCCTCAGAGGAGCTCCATGGGAGCTCCCTGTAAGGACATCCCTGGGAGCTCCCCAGATAAGGAATTTAGGATGACCCAAATTCGTCTTCCAAAGAGCATCCTGGGATGTGATGTACTTGTCGAGGAGGTACTCGGGAAGTCCTAGGGACATGGTTTTTCGGAGCTCTCGGACATCCGAAATATCCATTCCTAGGACATCCCGAGGATCGCATGTACCCGGATATCCTCAAAGGATGTCCCTAGGACATCCTGGGGACTTGCTGTGCTGGTAGGGAAGTTACATTCAAGTCATAAGAAGTGTTGCTAGCCATTCATTAAGTTTTGACTTTAACTGTTTTAAAGGTAAAGAAACAGTTTCTTTAGAACATTATTGATATATATATATATATATATATATATATATATATATATATATATATATATATATATATATATATATATATATATATATATATATATATATATATATATATATATATATATATATATATATATATGCAAATGGTTCCTCCTATTGGTTGTATATTTGATTATTGGCACATTAATTAAGTGCTATATCTTGTATCATATATAATTTCTTGCACTGAATAAGAGTAAGTTACATTTAACAAATTAAACACATCATTGTCATCATTCACAGCAGTTAAAACTTTAGCTTGAATAAAAAGAGGTTTACATTGAGCTGTGAACAAGGAGTTTGTCAAAATTCAAATAGCATTTTTTTTTTAATTAACAAGGCAGTGTCTAAACTCAAGAGCGTGCTCACTCTCACTGTACACTCTTTCTCTCGCTCACTTTGGCTCACTTTATTCGAATTGGGACATCAACTCTCGCACTATGCACTCGGCACACTGCTTTGTCGACAGGGATTGTAAATAACTTAAACAAAAAGTAATAATGTATACGGTAAACGAATGAATTTAGATATATCTTAAAACGGAATACGTTCGAAACGTTAAATGACTACTGTTGATAAAGTACACGATGTATCGATGCCAATGAGGACATTTATATATATATATATATATATATATATATATATATATATATATATATATATATATATATATATATATATAAGGGGAATTGCCTCAAAGTAAAAGTCGATATATCAATACGCTATGGAAAAAGGCATAGTATTCTTTGGGAACAAACTCACTTATCCTCTTCAAAAGAAACAACACCTTCGTAATTTACGAACAACAAAATCAATGTGATATTTCGAACATAGTTTGTAGTCAAAGCATACTTCTAAAAAATTGACACTTCTTAAGATAACTATCTACTGTATATTTTGGTTTGAAAGGTTTGAATGAAAACTGTTACATGCATTGCATTTGGGTGTAAAGATAGAAAAGGTAACGGAAATATATCTGCTACTGTTACATTTCATCAGTGAAAAGGCCATTGTTTCATATTTGCATAGTGCAAATTATGCGGTTAAACAATTATTTATGTAGATAAACCTAGCGAACTAACTTGAAAATACAGCCACACATATTATTTATTATACATCACGATGTGCAATTGCTTTGTAATAGCAAGGAAACGAAAAATTTGGCACACAAAATGTTCAATAAATGGCAAAAACTAACACTGTTAGCTCAACAATGGTTTCCATGCACCAATCAGTAGGCGACGTCGGTACTCACAGAAACGTTTTATTTCACAATTTTGTTCTACAAGCTATGTAGACTAAGATAAACACGGCACATTTGCCATTCGATAAATAACTTTACTCCAATATTCGTGGAAAATACATTGTCTCTTATGGCGGAAACAATGTTTATGAGCTACAGAGATCACGTGTATAATCGTTCATACAACAAGGGCCCAAATACGCTGACTTCAATTGTTTGCCTGTGCAGTATCATGGATGTATTAGTCTATGGAGTAGAAGCCTTTGAGCGAATTTGAAGCCGGCCAACAGACGACATTTAAAGACAAGGATAGAGCTAGTGGTGGCAAAAACATGAAAACATAGCATTGAGCTGAATGAAAATGTTTTAGTTTTTTGTTAACTACACATTGTGGTGAAAGTTTGTGCAGCTTTTGTCCTTATAAAAAGATTCGATCGTTGCGGAGGATTATCTTTATACAGGTAAGAAACTTTTATTTAAATTCATCAAGTTTATAAAGTAGGCTTCATACACAGAACACGAGCTAATTCAGTTTTTTTTTTTTTTTAATGTTTCTGAAGCAATTGTGATCTGTCGTGTACGATTCAAATAGAGAATTTGAGCGAATTTTTGTAAAAAAAAAAAAAAAACGTAATTACATTGCTTTCTGCTATTGTTTTGCCACCCAAAATATGGCGACTCATGAAAAATAACGTCCTGCGCATGCACAGTTTGAAAATGTTCGAAAATGATCGGCTATACATGATTACCATTGAGATGTACGGCAGATGCCACTCCATAGACTAATACCTCCATGTGCAGTATACGGCAAGGTCACCTCTTGAGTCACACCATGGAGATAGAAGTAAACAGGAGATGGCATGTTGCGACCATGGTCGTAGAAGTAGCCTATCTATACTCTGTTTCATATATGTTTGGATAAATTTGACAGCAACTTATGAGCAATCATATTTTAGTATTTTGTGATTTGTTGCACAATGCAAGACATTTTTGGTCTAAAATGAACCTGAAATATCTATTTTAGCATTTTTACTGCAAAGTTTGTATCGTGTAGTGACAAAAATAACAACATATTACAAATTATTGCCCATAAGTTGCTGTTAGATTTATCCAAACTTATATGAAATGGAGTATATCAATGCATTTTGCTTGATCCCCTTGTTGTTTGGCTACAGTTCATCAAGTTACCAAGAATGTTGTGAGTGTTTGGCGCTACTATCAGTGTGATCGATCTCAAACTCCACCCACTTTATTCCAGTGACTACATTATAAAGTAAATAAAGATTGTTGAAGCCGTAATTTAGGACTGTGAGCGAAGGAAGCAATTCATAATTTATATTAAAAAAATTGATAAAAAGTGAGAGGAAATTAGGCGGAGTTTGAGCCCAACCACCATGATAATAGTGCCAAACATTCTCGGTAACTTGGCGAACTACAGCCAAACAACAAGGGGGTCAAGTTTCCAGGTGAGTGTTTAGACCTCTTCTTCTATGGCCGTGGTTGCGACCAAAAAAACAGTGCAAGACCAATGCAGATAGTCTATCACTATGTGTTACCAAATTTAACTGCGCCATAATGCATCCAGTAACATGTCCTATACCAAAGTTTTTTTATGAACAAAAATTCGTTACCCCCAACCCTGCTAAAGTACACAATTCCTTGTCTTCGCCGGCAATATGTTAGCGTTCAATTTGGTCATGTAACAAAAGAGCATCGTAAGAGGCTAGTTTTATAACGACTTCCTTGAAGTTGACGATTTATGCAAGTTTTGCACGAACAATGTATTATTGTAGCCCAACACAAGCAACTCTCACCAAGCATTTACGAAAACATATTAAGTAGCCTATTAACTACTCGATCAACCCAGTCGTTGGGCCACAACTTCGCCATCTTCACAGATCACAAGCCACTTGTCTTCGCCTTCGCTCAGAACCCAGAAAAGTGCTCTCCTCGCCATGCTCGTTTTCTTCATTACATCAGTCAATTTACCACAAACATTCGGTACATCTCTGGCTCTGACAACACCATCACTGACACCTTTATGCAGGTATTAGCAGTCACAACACCAGATTACTAAGCCCTCGCTCCAAGCAGCCGACAAAGAATTACTTCAGTTTCTGCAGCAGTACACTGGTATCCAGTCAACCAAAGTTCGTCTGCCAGAGTCAGCAACCGAGGAGTATATTGCTGTTTCAATACCAACTCCTCGGCCGTTCTTCACACCCCCTTTCCACCATGCAGCTTTCAACACAGTTCACCAACTCGCCCACCCAGGAATCAACACATTCGTGAAGTAGCAACGCTAAGGTTTTTACAGCCATCAATCATGTCGGTTTGTCGATGCTGGACATGTGCTTGTCCCTCATATCAGCAATCTAAAATCTCCCAACAAGTCTCCTCACCAGTTGGATCCTTCCTGCAGCCATCAGCTTGGACAGTAATAATAATGTCCTAAGAGCATGCTAGGCTATGGGCACTAGGACAAAACAATTATCACTCAAGCTTCAAAAAAAATTGCAACCATTTATTAACATGCTGGATACATTGGTAATGCTTAGAAACTGATCAAACAACAACTAAGCACTGTACTTATACTCAATATGTCCCATCACTTTAATATCTCTCATACTACTATCCAGTTTAACGTATATCATAAGCTCATCACCAAGCTCAAACTTAACTTTCTTTCTACTTAACACTACTGGAGCTTGCTTAAAGTTTGAAACAGCGGTCAAAGAACCAACGTTACAAATAATAGCAAATGACTTCCAACACAAAACATTACGAGGGTTAATGTCACCTATATATTTTACGACACCATCACTAGCAAGCCCACTCTTCATATGAAAACGAACATGTAACAAGCCACTACCGAACCTTGAAGGCATTCCTTTAAAACCAAGACGATACAACAAAGAAATTAGCATAAAACTTTCTTCTGCAGCAAGCACTTTAGTATTCAACTTCATTGGATCAACTTCACCAGTAACATCATCCGTTTCCAGTGTTAAGATGTTCTTGAAGACCTTCCTTGGGAAGTAATGTCTTCTTCTGAAGTGTCTTCTATAGTTAGGCATCATCACAAGGTTACTGTACTGCCTCACCATGATCAACAGCTTCACCCGCTGGCCTGAGGCAGTAACAGTGCTGGACATACAGGCGTCACAGTGCCACGAGCATTCTATTTCCCATGGATTGTATGATTCGGGACGCCAACGTTGATAAATACCGACCAGGGATGCCAGTTCGAGTCATCCCTGTTTAAAGACCTTGCTGACCTAGTAGGTGCACCCCGCCTTTGGACAACGGCCTAACACCCAGCCTCTAATGGGATGGTGGAAAGACTGTACCGTTAGCTCAAGGCAGCCATTCGCTGCGCACAATACTGAACGTTGGGTGGACGTTCTCCATACTATCCTGCTAGG
This sequence comes from Medauroidea extradentata, assembly GCA_003012365.1. Lineage (NCBI taxonomy): Eukaryota > Metazoa > Arthropoda > Insecta > Phasmatodea > Phasmatidae > Medauroidea > Medauroidea extradentata. The sequence goes on from PNEQ01125112.1 coordinate 9,528, forward strand.
AGTAAGGGCTGCTTGGCGAGACGACCTCTGTGCCTCAGCAGCTGAATTTGTCTATGGTCAGCCACTGACCTGCCTGGTGAGTTTCTCGGTGTGCACCCTGCTGCCCAGCACATCGAAGCTCTAGGACTTGTCAAAGAGCTCAGTCAGCATTTCAAAGACCTTCGCCCCATCGATGGCTCATGACATTGCGAACAAAGGTCATTCGTTTTCAAGCACCTCCAGAATGCCACAGAAGTCTTCGTCCACCGATACGGGTCTCGTGGCTCTTTGCTAGCTCCTTTCCCAGTCCTCAAACACTTGCTGAAGACGGCGACTCTACTGGTGCATGGCCGACAAGTCACAGTTATTATAGATTGCCTCAAGTCAGCATACATCATGGAGCACTGGAGGACATCCATGGCCTGGGCACTGCCTAGTCTACCGACCACACCAGCTACAGTCAGCTCACCAGCTGTATCCAGCTCACTGGTGCCAACGGCTGCAACCAGCTCAATGACAGTGCCAGCTGTATCCAGCTCACAGACAGCACCAGTAGTATCCAGCTCACCAGCAGTGTTTCCAGCTATCTCGAAGCTTCAGCACTGTACGCTGTGCTCTCCCTGCTCGGCACATCGGGCGACACGCTCTTGTCGGCATGTCTCCTTCGCTGACCGTATCCAGACTGGATTTTCGTGAAGTAGGCAAATCACTGGTAGGAGATGCTGTAATAACACACTGGCCACTGTGGTGCTGTGGTTGCACCTAACACATCCCATCACTTGCTCTGCTGTAATCGAATGCCAGCAGGTGCCAGCCAGACACTAGGAAGCATGCAGAGGTGAGCCATGAGTGCAGCTGCAGTCTATGTGCCAGATTTGATGATCTGCTTGCACCTGCCCCTCAGCAGATGCTCCAACATGCGCAGCTGCTGCCATGCAAGATGTATCTATCCCCCCACCCGAGCTGGACCGATAGAGCAGTCTGCTATCAACCAGCGACATTGCCAGACTCTGAGTAAGCTCGCGTGTGTACTGTACATAATTTTGTGTTAATAAATGTTCATATTTTTCATGGCATGTGTTCACTAGTGTTGATTTCCCGACTTGCAAACAAATTATTTTAATGGTCTCTCTCTAGGGACCCCAATGGCTATACCTACAGAAAATAGTTCGGCCGGTACACAATGAGTAGCTATTAATAATTATCTACCAAAATAATAATTAGGATGATTTTGATAGGTGAGTGAGGAAGAGGTTATCGCTCGCCACTAGACAGTTGCCCAGTTACAAGTTAAAACTATTACTATATTATTAAAATAATGTTGCGAGTCACAGCTATCATGCGAGAGGTGTAAGAAGATACAGTGGTGGCAGAACTAAGGGACCTCTGTGTGCACCTTACTGCTCATGTTACCCTTTGTTGAGCCGTGGCAGCCACCAGCATTCCGCGACTATTGTACGAGAAGTGTAAGCTGATGCGGTGGCAGTAGAATTAAAGAGACCTCGACATCCACTGTGTGGCTCGTGCTACCCTTGGCGACATGCCGCAGCAGCCACCTGCACGATTATCTCCAGTTTCGTAAAGACTCAGATAACAGTAGATATCAAGGCCCAGGGTTTTCCTGTGTGTACTCTCTTCTGCTGGAATGTGCTTTGACCCAGATGCGACATTCTTCTAGAAGCTTTGAGGTAACGACTAGCCGCGAGACTTCTGGACTTTTAATTAAGAGAATAAAAAAGAGATGTGCCAGGGAGAGAGAGTTTTTGCCGAAAGGTGTCTAGTGTGAGTTGTGGCAATAGTGATGTGTTGCAAGCTGTATTCAAGAGTTCAGCAAGATTTTTTGCAACAAAGAGTAGTGTGACGAGGGAGTTTCAGGGCTTGAAAGGAACCATCGGCGTGTTCCTAGCTAGGACATCGGGTCCACCAGTAGTGAGTGGCCAGAAGAACATTTTATACACATAGTCTATAATATAAAAATGAATCGCCAAACATGTTGGTAAGCGCATAACTCAACCACGCCTGGACCAATTTGGCCAATTCTTTTTTTTAAATGTTAGTTGAAGTTCAAAGATGGTTTTTACGGCGAGAAAAATTCGAATAATTGCCGGAAAAAAACCCCTAAAAACAGTAAAGTCAATTTGAGCTTTATTGCTATTGTTGTTTAAACAATGTAGGTATGTTCCTGTGATCGAGGCCTTAAGCATTCACTCAGGTATTGCATAAAGTTTGGGGTGTGGGAGGGGTGGGGTTACGGGTTCGTATCCCATGCAAGACTTTGCGATGGGAATTACATGACATCATACAAGCGTATTGCGCGTGCTCTTTACACTGTTATTGAGTACGCTAGCTGTTAAATGCCGGGCAGCTGTTTTGTGGTGGAAGCCGCAGCCGGGCAGCTGTTTTATAGAGAAATAAAGATGAATTAAAAAAAGTACGCTTAGCGCAGCGGACTGGACAAATCTGTTTGTATTTGATGTTTTAAATATAAACAGTGAATATAGTATAATATAGAATATAGTATCACCATCAATTAACACGTAACTAAAAGTTAGTTACTCTATTCTCTAGTACACGCGGGCGAAGCCGCAAAGGGACAGCTAGTTGTAAATTAATTAGTTTTGACTTTATTTATTTTGTTTAATCGAAGGACCTCTGATCCTCAGTGTTCTGTGTCCAAACTTGAATCAATAATGTACTACATATTCTTTTACTTATGGTAAACAAGTACATCGGAATTGATAAAAAAACTGTTGTTCTCACACATAACGACAAGACACTGGCAGGTATAACCAGCAATTTAAACCAAATTTTCATTCAAATTTGGGTACTAGTGTTTAACAGGCAAACCAACAAATTCGACAACACATCTAAAATCACCACATGCAATTATTCTAGAAATTGGCGAAAAAAGTTTCCACGTAATTACGACTTAAATTCAAATATACCTGCAGACACCAAACTGCCAGAACCAACAGTCATATAAGCATATAAAACGAACTATGTTTGCATAAAATTTACCTTGTAACAATTTTAATTTGTATATTTATTAGGGATAGAAGAAACCAATTTATAACCATTTAAGTTAAATTTAGTTCAACACATGACTTAAATGGCCACACATCTACACTGCCTACGGTTGAGCCTAATAAATGTTTAGCTGCACTAGCATAGCTTTAAGGTGGCAAAGGTAAATACATGATGGAACCAGCTCAGCCATAAAGTGGTTTACACAATTAAAAAATTAAGAACTAAGACTTAAGCTGTAAGCCTTAGAATTTTTTTCCATCACACAGATTTGAATCGAAGCAAAACTAACTGCTTACTTCTATATTTCTACAGTGAAAATCGTAAGTTTAACTAATCAGAGTACACATTGGTATTCCCATGATGCCAATCCTACTTCACCCTCGATAACAGCAATTTTGCTTTAACCTATTAAATTCACACAATGTGGTATTTTTAAAGAAAACAAATGTAATTTGCCACGTAATGCAAGTTTTTAGTTTTGAATTCTTGAAGAACCTAGCTTGCATGCCTCACAATGGTTATTTCATTATTTTACTTAATGTGTATAATCGTGACCTTCTGTGTAAACAATGCAGCAAAATATACAATGCTCAAAGTCTGTTCATTTTAGCTGATGTTGGCATAGGCTATGTATATAATTCAACATTTGAATCATTGTGTATCTGCTGGAGGAAAATATTAACCAGTCGAAAGATACAATATATGGTAAAACAGAGGGATAATAAATAGAAGCATATAACAAAAACAAACAAGAAGACACATACAAGAACAGAAAAAATACCGACACACAGCTAAGTGAAAAGCGGAGCAGGAAGATGCCAAGCTACTTGCAAGACTGTGTGTGATGGTATCCACGAGTGTGAGTTTTTAGCCTTCAGTGTTTAGTGTAAAATAGACAATGATCTGAAAACTAAGAAAGATGAACTACAAAGAACTGAAAAGGAAGAGTGGATGAAAGCAATCGAAGATGAGCTACAGTCACATGAGGAACGTTATACTTGGACAATTGTTAAAAAACCAGAAAATAGCAAAAATCTGTTTACCACACATTTTTGCATAAAGTGGTTGGTTTCAGTGTACATCAATAATCCCGCGATTAGGTCATTGGTAGATTTTACTAATTTCATTAAAGTGTGTTTTAATATTCGCAGTTTAGCTGCACAGGAGATATCGTCGCATCAGCTGTGGTTGTTTACTGGCATGTCGCAGAGACGGTGTGAAGAAGCAGAGGAAGAGACGAAGCAAAACGTGACACGGCAGAATAAATGTTGCAGTTCCTTTATTTCCTAGACATACACACGCAAGCGCACATAGAGCATGGCGCGTGGACAGGGGCAGGAGGCAGCCCAAGAATAACCGGCGACTTCCCCGAAGCAAGGAGGCACTTGGCTGCCAGCCAACAACCTATACTTGGACATCCACGGACCCTCTGGCCGATTATTTATAGTAGGGCGAGCGAGGCACTGAAGGGCCACTAACCCTCACCTCCCCTCCTTATGCGACACACACCCTCACTCTCAAGGTCACATCTTCTACCCATGTCCAGAGTAAGTAGATAAATAACTGGCTAGTGTGTGTTCTGCCCCTCATGGGAGGAGAGAGGGTGAGAAGATGAGATACATCAGAACTCAAGGGTGGTTCCTAAGATATGCTGTGTGTATGTGAGTTAAGACCAAATTGATGATACACTAAGGGTACCACAGTCCAGCATATGTAACACAGGACAGACTCGCTACGCAACTGGCACTCAGAACTGTACCATTTTTAATTTACCTATGGGAGGTAAAGGGGTGAATACATAATTTTATTTGTGTTAAGTATGGTTTAAAGTCCAACGCACGTTGTTGCTATGTGTTTGTCTTTTGAATTTAGTTGGTACTTTCCCAGATATGGCAATCTTGAAAAGTAATTTTTTAAAAAAGTAGTTTGGAGGGACCCGAGACATATGTTTCTAATAAACGAGACGAATTTTTAAGCTTTAACGACATAATTTTAAGCGTGTGTTCATTTCGTAAATATACATAAGTACTGGGTGTTAAATATTTTCGCGAAAAAAAGAATCATTGCAACCCGCTGCGATTTAATTCAAGCTATGGCCTGTAGTAGAAAGACACATGCTTCGATGTGGCACACAAAGACGAATCAGCAACAGCCATTATCATGGCTGCTCCATCAAAGGTAGCAGCCTTCCTTTGGCTACAGCTATGTGTACGCCGAGAGCCAGTGATATTTGGTGAAAATAATTCTGCAGCCAATTTTTTCAATGCCTCACACAAACATCTGCAGCTTGGTTTCGTGGCCAGTAATTGGATGTTTTTAACTCTCATTGCCTTGGAGTTTTACCTGGAAATCACATACAAGTGGTGTTGCAGTATCTTTGTTCTGATTGGCACAGTCAAATGAACGATGCCTCTGCACAAATACATATTAAAAATAACTCGGACACTATACGGTGCAGATGGAAGCAAACATATATTTGCGCTGTCCTGCGCTACCTCGCAATGTACGCTGATACATTGACATATGTGGCACACAGAAACTGCGCTGTTCTGCGCTACTCTGCTCTATGCCACTTGTATCTCATCGCCCGTCCGACTCAGACACTGCACATTCGAGGCGCACTAGATTGGCGTGTGGTATTTTCGCAGTCATCTTTTTATGTGTGAATCCGACAATTTCATTCGTTAATAGTTTGTAATAAATGCAATGCTACAGTTGTTTATAGTTATGTGGTTTATGAATACGGGTTGTATTATAGACATTACTGCAATCTACGGATTCATTTTCAATCATTTTGAGATGCTACAATAATAACTTTATAGTGAGCATCCTGCATATTTTTAAATTATAGAAACATTGTGTGAAGTGAGCATTCTTTTCCTGATAAGTGTAATGAGAATAGGTTGAGTGGTTTTGCGTAAAAAACGAAAACCCTGACATGCTAGAACATCATACATTCATTGGGTAGGTCTGCACAGAAATGTTTAAATAGTCAAATACTGGTTTTTACATTTTCCGTTGACTATATGTACTTTTTAAAAATATTTTACTAAATAATTTTACGAGGAAAGTGTAAAAAAGGAGTAAAATAATTTTAACGAAGGGGTGTGCAAGTAGTTTTTTTTAAATTATATAATAAAATTCGAAATAAATGTGGTCAAATGTATGAAATTATTGAATACAAACTAACTATATTATTTCACACGAGGTTGCTATTACTTCAAGAAATACTTTAGCCAGCCCATTCCATTGTTGTTAATAAATTATATACAGAATGTTCAAAAATTCAATTCTCAAAATAATAGGGAAAATGAAGGAAACAAATACAAACATATTTCGCACGATAACCATGTGTCGGAAACCAAAAGTTTAGGAATATTCAGGGTTATCGGGTGTGATTGCGAAGACTCCAGTGGTAACTGTTTACATTAATTTTTTTATCAATTTTACAATAAATGTTTAAAATTAGCAGGGGATAAAAGAAAACTGAAGTATATTTTAGCCCTGTCAACTCTGAGGAGGAATTATTTGCACGGATTGCTGCGGCAGCCACACACATACATCACACATCACGAATCTTCCAGCGAACACTGGACCACTTGCTATGCCGATACTGGCTCTGCGCTCAGGTTAATACTGCTCGTTTTGAACATTTATTGTTTCACTGATCAAAAAATAAAGTACTGTGCAATTATCATTGATGTCTTCTCAATTACACACGGTACCTCTGAATACTCATTACACCTAAACTATTTTTTCCGACACATGGTTATTTTGCGAAATATATATGTCTTCTTCCCTATTACATTGGGGACTGAATTTTTGAAGAACCTGTATACTTCTCACTGTTCAGTGTTTACTATTTAACTGTTAATAATTGTATTTTGAAAAACCTACGCTACAATTGAATTGGTAATATGGAAAATGTCAAGGTTTTATTCAAAATTGTTTTTTTTTCCTATGCATGTATTCCACGAGTGTATGTGCATCGTTCCACGCGAAAAGAACACTTCTGTCAAGTCATGATATTATATTGGAGCCCACAGGTTTTCGCAGTTCATTTCGAGACGGACACATGTCCAGTAGATGTGTCTTTTTCCACCCGAACGAGTAGATGTAACTGTTTCTAACCGAACGAAGAAGTGGTTTGCGTCATGACAGACTCATGGGCTCAATAGTCTTTTGTCAACGAATGTGAGCTCGTGCGCTAGTGTCGTGTGAATGAAACTCACGTGATCCAATCTTAAGTATTGCATGAGGATCGGAGTTGTTGGAGTTGTTATTTTGGCTATCGTAGGAATAATAAAATAATATGACAAGTGTCGAAGAGAGTTCGGATGCTGATGTATCTACAGTTTGTAAAAGAAGAAAGAAAGGTGTTATAAACAAAGATAATTATAAGTCCGTTGTAATAAAGACCGCGGAGTAGTGCTCTGCAAGTACTCGAAATTCGAGTTCGAGTCGAGTTTACAGTTAATACTCGAATTCGAGTATAGCATTGGAAATTTCCGAGTCGAGTCGAGTATCGTCACATACGTACACAAAAACAAAAAAAAAATGCACGTATTCACGTATTTATTACCACCAACATAAATATTAACAAAAAAATTTACGGCTCAAACAAGCATTCCTTACCGTATGGTTATGTATACATTATTATTTATTAACATGGTGCATGCTAGCCGGAGTACATCTACACGTCTTGATAAATAATAACCACAGCACTCTGGGTCACCAGCACCGCAATCATATATTCACTGCTTCATTATTTGTGATAGCTTATTTGCTTACCCTCACGTTATAATGAAAGTAAA
>PNEQ01125113.1:0-11199 GCA_003012365.1 Medauroidea extradentata
AGTTACCTAATGGTAATGTGTGTACAGAAATAAATTTTCAAGCAAATGTTAGTTGTGGTTTTTGAGTAATGGTATTTATCGAACAATGTCGCAAAATAGCTTATGTTTGTATTCCATGCTCACTGTAAATTTTTTGTTAAGGAATTGGTTACTTCTCTGGTAGTATTTAAAAAGCATGAAAAATAAGCTTTAATTTGCAGTTTGAATGAGCCAGATAGCATGTAAATTGTGGGATTTGTGGTAATTTAAGTGAACTGGTACAGTAATCAATGAATATGATTTGCTCCAATATTAAAATTTTTGAAAAATTTTCTTTAATTTATTTTTGATCTAAAAAATCTAAAATAATTCACTGATACTCATGAAATAGCTTTGTATGCATAGCAAAAATTTTAACAAAATCTGTGACATTGAAGCAGGATCATGTATTTTAATTAGGTGATTTGACATGAAATGACCCAACACTTTAGGTAGATGACAAGTTCTCTTTTATCACAGATTTTTTAGAAACTAGAGGAGATAATGTTAGCACTCAAAACTTGTTCTGTATGTTGATAAACATAAGGAGCTTGCGGAACAAACTGACCTAATCGTACTAATTTCACAACTTTATTATTTGCCCTCTATCATTGCTATCACAGAAACATGGCTAAAATACGAAGAAACAAAATATTACAATATTCCAAACTACACTTCCTATTTCTCCTGCCATACTGTATCAAATGGAGGTGGAGCTGCATTATTTGTCTGAGACGATTTAATGCATACCATGATATCAACCACCGACAATGAATTCTTTTCGATATGGATAGAACTAACTTGTGGCTAAGCGATCCCAAAAAATATTAGAGTAGGCTGCTATTACAAACCACCATCAAGCAATCACCAAACATTTTTAAATTCGCTTGACACTGAAATGACTGAATGCATATCCACCCCCACATTCATGCTGGGTGACTTTAATATAAATATTGACGACAACTCTGCTAATCCAACACACTACAAATCAAAAATTTTTAAAAATAAAAGTTACCTAATATGTATATCCCCAACTGCCATAACAGTATTCATAATACCAGAAAGGTCATTGCAGCTTACAAATTTCATCCTTTGATATTTAATTTTTCAATTGAGTGAAAATTAATTTAAACTACCTCTCACATTACATTAAAAGCCAGAGAATAAGCTTCATAAAATAAGTTGCCAAGTAATTTTGGTCACCGCAAGCGAATGAAAATTGTCAGTTTGTCAATAATAAGTTGCCGTGTCGTTAGCTGTTTCTAGAGGCAGCCTGAAGTTATAATGAAAAACTGGGAAATTTACTCTGAGAAGTCTGTGTTTGTCGACCGGCCTTGTGGAAAACATCACTCCCCTCACATACTTCTGTATGAGAAAAATTGGATGCTGTAATAAAAAATAGGCTATAATAAAGTGTCTTGCTCTCCTTGCAGACAATGCTTATGTCAACAACAGATTCCATTCCCTCACCAGTCGTAACCAGTATTGACTATCTTACCTCTCCCAATATCAAGACTCTCCGAGTCTTATAACGGTTGTGCCTGCTCCTTATCTTATATATCTTTGTTAATTCACCTAAATTACCCCATCACCTTCCGTATCTCCCATAACAAACAGTCCAGCACATCCTCACCTGTCTTTCCATCCTTGTGCTTTCCTTCGGGTAGTAGCACACTATTTCCTGCACAGGCGAGGAGATGCAATGGGAACATATTGGACTTGCATTCAGGAGAATCCCTGGCTTCGACACTCATGATTCAGTTTCCTGAAACTGCTCCAAGTAATTGTGTAGTATTGTTCCTTAATGTCAATGGCCAATTCCTGTCTGCGTTCCGGTCTTTTTGATGCTGCTACGCTCCTGAGGCAACTGTTTGCTCACTGTAGCTCTGAAGTAATAAGTGTCATGTCGCTGTATGCTGCATTTGCATCCTCTTAAAGTCGCTTGGATATGTCTAGTATGGCATGAGTTTTATTATGGTTGTAATAAATTAAATGTAACTGAAACCTACATTCTCTTTGACATATAAGGTAGGTAAACCAACTGGGATTCAATATGCTAAGGAAATATTGTGTAAAATAGTTGGAGAAATATTTATCCTGGACAAATTTCCTAACCTTCCTTGTTGTCTAAAAATGTGTATGAATAAAATCACGTAAGTGGTTTTTTTAACTATAGATTTCTAAAAATTCCATGCGAATATCCCTTGATCTGACAGCCGAAAATCCAAAATTCTTGAATTCAATAGTCAGTATCCCGTGATTATGTAGTAATATATGTAGTCAGCAAAATTTTCAGTAAAAATTCAAGAATGTTTTTAATGTATAGTAAATTTATTAAAGAACCTTTGATTATAAGGTTTTTTTTATTATAAGATATTGAATGAACATGAAAAACAAAAGCAACATTATGTAAGAAATAGGCCTACATAAGTTTTTAATTTCCTTGATTAAAATAAATGTATTAAAATATAAACATGTTTTTATGTAGCAAAAAAAGCCTGTTTTGAATCATAAAAATTTTCGTACACATTTTACAAACAATTTTTTACTATAAAATCGACGGAAATATTGTTAGTACGTTTACAGTATTTCTTAATTTAGTAGCGTCTTTAAATTTTTTTTATACCCCCAGAATATAGTATCCGTGTTGTATGGTTACGTTCAAATTCCTCGATTCGATAGTCACGTTAAATGAAAATCAAAGTTTTTCTTTTATTTACTGATATATTAATTTATTTAAAACTTAGTGTTCACATTATTAAACAACCAATTTTAGTTATCAATCTGATTGAAATACAAAACACACATTTCTCAATTCAAGGTTAGGATGTGAACTTAATTGTTTGCTTCACTCCTGATTTTTTTAGAAGATAGCCTAGTATGGAGAAAATTATATTCAAATGAAGACAATGCAAAGGTCACCAACTGCTGCACACGAAAACATGGAGTCCCTAGATAATTGTGCACTAGAGAAAGAATTGATATACTGAAGGCATATTATTTAAGCCTTTTTTTAAAGATGAGGTAATAAATCTTGAGTTGCCTTCGAAATTTGGGTTGCTGTCGAATCCCGAGGCTGCTATCAAATCCCGGGGCTGTTATCGGATCCCGGGGCTGCTATCAGATTCCAGGGCTGCTATCAAATCTTGTGTGGTTTACCTTTAACTTAGGACAACCTCAAAGTGTAAGTAGCTTGGATAATCTGAAAATAGCCCATTTGCCAATATAAAATAAATTATAATTCACTCAAACTCTGAAACAGTCTACAGTTTAGCCTGCAGATACTGTATATACTCATCTGTAGCGCACCCTATTCCCAAAGTAAGAAAACTATGTCTGGTGTGCATTTTGAACACAAGAAATATTATGTTGGAATCTTACTAATCCATTCTTGCGCGATCTCGTAGTCCTTTCTCCCTTGGCAGAGTTGCTATTCTAATGTTACAAAAAGTTTTTTTTTACCGTGCTAAACACACAGGCTGTACTGCTAATCTGTAAACCAGCTTAACCATGCACGGAAAATGGGGAGTTTACAGACTATGTAAAGTCTGCAGAATTTGCAGTAAAAATACCAAAAACATCTGTAAGCTTAACATAATTTTGTGAACCTTTGTTAAGGTTATTTTATAGTAGTAATGTATTAAAATCACATACAAAAAATTGAAAACAGGCCATTCCATTGTTACGGATGAGACATTTAGACCTTAAAGTAATTTTACAAAGTGTTTCTAAAATTGTTTTAACTACTACAGCAATATCTACAGTATGTCACCCTTATTACGTGTCATTGGCCTTATAACATGCAAATATAGTTACTTGCATGTTGCACTCTCGGAATCTCGTCTTGTGAAATACATGAGTAATTCTCTGAAAAATCTATTTGTATTAGCGATTCATTTGGCTGCAAATGCTGCTTCTTTTGTTCAAGTATGCAGGCTTGTGTCAACTTAACAAAACAATGAATTTTGAATGTTGTCAACTTTCTCTTAAGAATACCTATTGCATCTTCTATTAACAATTCCATCTTCCTTAAAACAAGACGGCCATTTATTTTACATCACTGTTTCCATTAAATATCAGCTTGCATATTGTAGTCGTCTTGTATAATATTGATAATACCTTTTGTAGAACATTTCTCACACATCCCAGACATACATTTCTCACTCATTGGGTCACAGGTAAGTTGGAGAAGCAACTCTCTTCCTGTGCGAGGAAAGCTGGCTATTTTTTTCCCCACTGCTTGAACTAAATACTTGAAGTTTGTGTGATACTCGCATACACATACGTTATGTGGCATTTGAGAAGACAACAGAACATTCTTTGGTCTCTGATCATAAAACTTACTCTTTTTGATGGCGATGTTGGAATATTCTGTGGTGAAGATGGTATATGCTTCCTTTACTGTCTCCATCATGTCATTTCTGCTTTTTCTGCGTTTTGCCAGTAACTTCATCCTTAAGTCGAGCTTACCAGGAACTTGATGGCTGATATCATCTCGCATGTAAAATGATACCACTTTTTCTTTTATTGTACTGCTTAAGACAGTTCCTGCTTTACTACGAACTTTTTTTATTAAACTTGAATACTCGAAAGAGGCACTTCATCATAAATAATTTTTTTTATTACTGCTAACTTTTTGTTTAGACTTTAAGGAAGTATTCGTTTGACTCTCAGAGTGGCTTCACCAAGCGTTGAATAAAATTTTGAAGAATTGATTCTTGGAGTTTAGTCTGTTCCATACCCAGATGTCCTGAGAGGAGAGGTCATACTAGCTGGTGGCAAATATTTTATTTTACTTAGGTTTGAAAGCACTTCAAAGCACTAATTTTTATTCGTATTTTAAAGTAATTTGAAATCAAGTTGAGACTGATTGGAACATAATATTAAGACCTGAATTTGACACTCCAGAAGTATTTTTATGTAACTTAAATAAATTTCCTTTGATATATAAACCATATTAAAAATTTTTCTACCGTAACTATCCTTTCTAAATTATGTTTTATAAGTGGTTGGGTACATTTTGGAGGAAATCCTGTTTAGTTTTACTGTCCAAAGTTAGTTATTTACTCAGTACGTTAGCTATGGAAACAAATTTGAGGTGCATTACAATAACATTTTTTTTAATTTTTTGAGATTTTTATTTTAGTTGTGACTGTTTAGGAGGTTTTTGTCGTGTATATTGTATGTTGGTTATCAGTCTCTGCAGTGTCTTGTGTGTTGGTACGTGCAGGAGTATTCAGTGGTAATCTAACTTGTACACATCACATCCACTTACAGTACCTATTTCTAAATATTTTGTAATTCTGTCTGTCTACACGGTGTATCAAGTATACTATACGTCATCTGCACTCACATCAGTATCTGCATATAACTTTAGTCTTTGAGAGTAATCTGAGGATACCTTTGAACTCCCTTTCCACGTCAGATAAGATTGTTGAGAGTAATCTGAGGATACCTTTGAACTCGCATTTCATGTCAAATAAGATAGGAGGGAGAGGCATTATTGAAGATTATAATTTGACTTGTATTAAAACCTGCAATTAGTCGGTCATCGACACAAAGATATTCTTAATATGGAGTAATCACGGTTTATGACACCATTCACAGAATTTAGAGCAGTGAGTTGATGTACGTTTAGAAATTTTGTGGGAGTTTGGTGTTGTTGTTACCCATATTTGCGTGGCCATTTTTAGTTTCTTCATTACAGAACTTTAGTGACTTTATCTGGTATGTCGGGTGAGTATAACTGTTTATTAAATATAACATCACGTGAAATAAAGATTGTCTTTGTGCTTGGATCTATGTCCTTTCGTCCCATACCCAACCAAAATCATTTTTGAGGATGTTTGTCTTATTTAATGGTCAGGTTTTCTAGCATAAGCAATTGAACTAAATACAGTACAGTAGTAAGTTGCAGTGTAGACAGCTTCACCTGATACAATTCATTTGTGCACTCATTTTTACAATTTGTGCTAGTATATTTTCTATAATATATGTACTTGAATGTATCTTGTAGACATTTAGAACTCTTGTACATATAAATATGCTTCTCGATTTTCTCTTTCAGAGCCTCGACTGCTTTGTTTTCTCTTGAAAGTAGTCAGATTTTAGCATAGTATGTAGTCATTGAGCCAAGCATTGACATTAAGCATTGTAACAGAATATTTTTTCCCCCATTTCAAGTCTACAAAAAAAAGTCTTAAATTTAAAATTTTCAATTTAGCATTAATTTATGTCGTACACCATGTGTAGTAGTGTTTGACAGTGTGGAATGAATGATGTACACATGTGGTTGTTGCCTGAATGGAAAAAACCACAGCGCATGTGTACGTATACTTGCGTCTTTGTGGTACTCCTCAGTTGACTATCGACACATGTGTATGTCATTACTCTTGCTCATCACTTGGCCTCACTTTGCATGTCAATTGATGTCAAAGTTGTACTGGCGAGACAGAGCCAGCTGTATCGTGTTCTAGTGGTGTGTCACTGCTCTCTCAAGTTTTTGTTATGCTCTTGTGAATTGTGTAGCCCGCTTGTGACATTGATCTAACAGTTGTTCTATAATCCACAGGTACTTTACGGTTTGATAATTATTTGACATATATTTATGCACCAGATATATTTATTGGTGTGGGGGAAATGGTTTTATTTTTATATTAATTGATGTGAAGTATGATAATTATAACTAGAATGTGATAGAATTCGGCATGTGGGAAACGTTGCTGTTGGCTGGCAGGTTTTCTTGGGGTTACCACAGTTCCTCTAGCCTCTCTCATTTACATTGCATTGCTCATCTCGCCTCATTCATTCTTAAGGCTGGCAAGCGACAGGCTTGGCTCACTAGTCGAGCAGCTGGCTTAATCTTTACCCCAGCCTTCCCTCATACACACTGTGACCCTGCCAAAAGAAGGGAACATGTGATGGATTTCATTCATTAATTTAAACATAAAAAATTGTTTAATGTTCTACGTTTTTAAAACCGACTAAAATGTATAAAACAATTTCTCCTGTGATAATACTTGTCAGAGTTTAAACAAAAAATGTGGAGCCATGTAATAGGTAATTGATGCATGAATATTTCATTCAAAACACACAGTTTTATTGCACTGCAAATTATATGAACTGGTGTGCAAGTTTTTTTGCATGTGAGAATTACACCGGGCGATTCCGCTGGTCTGTGGGTTTTCTCGGGGATCTCCCATTTCCCCCTCCCTTTCATTCCAATGCTGCTCCACACTCGAATCATGTCACCCCTCACCAGCTTTAAAAACCTTGATGTAAAATGTTGACCAAAATCTCTTAACTTTAATTAACTTCATTAGATGGAGGTTTAATCAACAACACACATTTTACACATTATGGGTCAAACTTTTAAGGTATTTATGTATAATTTAGAAGTAAAGTGCACTTCCGTGTGTGTGTGTATTCGATAGATACATATTCAGGATTAATTAAAAACACGTTTCATGTTTTTTTAACCAAGAAATTGAATTAAAAAAATTAGATGTCCTTACTTTAGACATTTGTGTAAGTATCTCGTTAAAGTGAAACAATAGCTGATCATGTTTGAACTATATCAGCCATTTGTTGAAAACATATTCCACACATATTTATCCTCTTTGAGACTAACTTTGGTAATTCCTTTTTAGCGAGTGCCTACACTCTGATGGGAAGCTAACTTACATGGGAACTGCAGAGCGATAGGAGCAAGAGTACCACGCTAGACGTCAAATTTCCTCTATTTGCAGCATGCCAAACTGGCATATGGTCTTTACCTTTGAGACTTTTGAGCGGTGACTATTAAAATGTTATTTTTGGGCAGTATTAGCGTAAGTAAAAGCCATCACATGCATCTCGTAAGCAGTTTTTAGTTTCTAAGAAATGTGCTGAATTTTCAAAATCCTAGAGGCATGGTTTCAAATGTGATATTTTCGTAGATAAATATAATATGAACAAGTTAAGCATTTCTTCATAGAAAAGCACGTGCATGACATGCTAACACTGTCCATGCGCCAGGGGAAGCTAGAGTTCTCAGTCGCATGCGACTTGGAAGCCGAGTGGTCTTTTTTGAGAGCGTGGAGATTGTTTTATCGTTTGGCTTTTCATTATTTTAAGTCAAAATCACAAAAAACATTTCTCCATGTCCTAAAGAACACTACTCTGCTTCCAACTTGCATATGACTGAAAACTTTAGCATGAGCCCCCAGGTGAGTACTTCTCTTAAGGGCTGACTTTCAAAAATCCTTTCTGAGTGCACCCTGTGAGGAAGTTTCCATCACAATTTTAATATTTCTTGGTTCAACAATTTGGGCTATGCATTGATCAGTCTGTCAATCTTCACTTTTATATTTACACAGAGCTTATTTAGGGTTATGCAGAATGACAGAGTTCAGATGAATTCATGAAAACTAGAATTTTATTGAAATATAATTTTGTGTCGCAGACCTAATTAAAGTTAATGGTCTCACAAATTTTTAATTTTTTCTTGTACATACTGTACACACGTGGTATGTATAGTAGATTTGTACAGATTTGATGCAGTGGATGATTTGGTTGGAAGCAAAAGTGTGGGTTCGATGATACTGCTATTCAGCATGGAGACTCTTCATGGGAAAATATGCTTCAAACTAGATGTAATTACTATCTGTGTGATTTTAGTTAACTTATATTTTTTCTTTTAAATGCATTTATGGTCTGTGCTGGTTAAGTTTGCCTGAGCTCGGGATTACCCTTTTGAGGAGAGACAGTGTAAACAGGATTGCGGAGACCATGTTTTTCCTGGAAGTCGGGATGATTTAAAGGTTTACGTAGAAGAGATATATCGAAACCAGGCAAATTTATACCGAATAGACTGTATTTTTAATGAATGTGTAGATTTAAAAAATAATAATAATAATTGCACCTTAAATAGTAACGAAACTCATTTTCAGCCACAAAGGTATTTATAATCAACTTTTAAAATGCTAATTCAAAGTGAAACTTTGCTGCTTTCATAACACACTCATTTTTCCTTGTTCTGTCTAATTACAACACTTTAAAGTAAATTTTTATGATAGTCACTATTGTTATGTGAAAGCCCAGGTGTAATAAACTTTATTGTTGCATATAAATAGTTATGTTCTTAGGTACATGTTGTAACACAGATTTAAAAGTCATGAATTGTGTTTGCTGGGTTGTATATGAAGTGTGTTTCAGGCATTTGGTAGAATAAAAGTGTTAAAAAAAAAAAACAGTTTGATACTTTGTAGTTCTATGCAAAAGACAGATTTCAAATACTCATTTTGATGCCAAGAATTATTTTTTGTGACAAATTGACTGAAACTGGCATTTTCAATAAAACAAATGGTTTTTGATGCACTTTGTGATCATCATGGTGTTATAATTATGTAAACTAGTATCAAACAAACCTTTTAATTTTAAAAAATCTGGTAATCTTATTAAAAGATTGTATGTCCTGTTTAAAAGTTTTGTATTCCTTGCATATGTCCTATGTAAATGCTGTGGCTAAATTTCATTTTGGTTTTTATTGGTCAGATGTACTATCTGAATTTTGTTTTTGTAATTGGTAGATTATAAGTATCTAATATAATCCAGTTTCTACAGTACTGGATTGTGATCAGTATGAGTGTGTTTATATCTAACATATTTCGTGTTGCAGACACTGGGCGCACATTGTTCGGCATGGAGCCATGGCTACGAATCTCCATGCTGCTGTGCGTGTTCGGCTTCCTCAAGGAGTTCCGACCGTCCGAACCATACGTCACCCCTTACTTGGTCGGCCCTTGGAAGAACTTCACAAGTGATGAGGTAAACAGCCAGGTCATGTCAGCAGCCGTGATCATCTCGTAGACACGCTTGTGTTATGAGGAAGAATGTCAAACCAGCAATGGCTTCTCTTGTCTGACATAGTCAACACTCTGCTGTTTTATTGTTCACTGAGATCAGAAGCCCAGGCTGTGCTGTGTTTCTACTGGTTTTGGGGTGTTTATTTTGTAAGCCTAAACAAGAACAGATATCAAAAATCTGTTTGACATTTTGTTGGAAATGGTTTTCATAATGTTGGTTAATTTTTTCAAGAAAGTAAATAGGTACTATGGTTTTAGCTAATTGTGTAAGTAGCAAAATTTTTATTTATTGACTTATTTCAGGAAACCATATAATCTCTAGTCTTGAAAAAATTATCTATCTCGGCAAAAACCGTTTTAAACAAAACTGCCAACAGATTTGTGACATCTGTTAAAATAATAATAATTGCAAAAACAGGAGATATACTACATGATAACTACGCAGCATACATAGCACAGTAAAATTCAGTCTTTTCAGGGCTGGAAGTTTTTAGTGGTGAGGTTTGATATAAAATTTTTGTTTATTCAAGTTCAGTACATTCTTCAAAAATATGTAATGTTTTTATACATAAAGTTTTTGCATTATTCATTCTCTTTTTTTTGTTACAAAGAGCATTTTTCATAATTTATTGTAAACTTCACATTTGAATGTTGGAAGTTGTTAATTTTTCCAGAGTAGCATACATACTTATGTAGGCCTAGTTCATAAGTATAGGTGATTCGGAATAAAGTAAACACTCAAAAAAGCCCTGATTAATTTCTATTTCCTGCCAGTTTATATCTTTCCGCCGATGTAAACACAAATAATGCCACGTGCTTTTATTTACATAGGGTCGTGCAATGTTTACAACTACATTACACTGCTCCGATAAATTTTAGCTACAATATCTACTCATTAAATGCACGGGGGCTGAATGTAAGATATAAAAAAAAGTAATCTTAGTTATAAATACCTGCGAGTTAATGTCTGGTTTCTGTCCATCGACAATCTAAACAACACGCGCTATTGCCGTTACGCATCTCGTAAATGAGGGCATATTTTATTTGAATTTCTAACTCAAAACCGCCACTACAACTGACTTGACACACGCTATTCAATAATTCAAGTTTCGTTCAGTTCTACTGCCTCGAACAACGACAACGCACTTCAGAAACAATAATTAACATATTTTCTTAACATGTGAAATAAAAACTATGTTGTTTTTAGGCTGGCAAACGTAAAACATAATATATAGATTACCGATGGTTTCACATCATTTCGGCAATGATACTCAAAGTAATTTCCAATACTTTTGAATGTGTATATACTCAAAACGGGCAAACGCACGCAAATGAT
>PNEQ01125114.1:0-17285 GCA_003012365.1 Medauroidea extradentata
TTCAGTTCCGTGTGATTAAACTGTTTTACGGAAACTTCTGTTGGATTAGGAACTAAGTTTCCGTGAATTTACGGAGGTATCTGGAGAAAGTTTTGCCGGAAATTCCCGTAAATCGGCGAGGAAAACGTTTTACAGTGCAGGCTACCGAGTGATGTGCATAGCTTAGGTCGTTGCAAGATTATTCGAAAACGGTTTAACACACATGAGTGATATCTACTTTGGAACAGTACTCAAAGTACATTAAACGCCTGTATACCTATTTCACCTTTACTACTTCTCATTAAAGTATAATTTGTTTGGGCCGAGATCTGTGTAAATATATGTTTATATTGTCGTTTTTAAATATGAAAATCTGTCCGCAGAATATTTAAATAACATAGGCATGTTAATAAACCGTTAAAAATTCATATTGCGTTCCATAATGAAAATGTCACCACTGCTTGTCTCATAGAAGCTACTTTTCGGCAAGAACACTGCAAGCCAGTTCAGTGCTTTGCGCCTAGAGGCTAGAGGGATGCGTGATATGCGTTCTGTGACGTCCTTATCGCTTCCGCAAAGGCAAAATAAGTTCACCCAGACAGCAAAACTTAACCGTGAACATTTCCGTAACGCTCGATATTTGATCATAGTTTGAACTTCTTGACGAGCTTTTAGTACATTACTAACATGCAAAACAAGTTAAGACTAAAATAATTAATTATTAAAAAAAAACCGACTCACAGGATACCAAATTACAAATCGATCAGACCAGAAATGAACTGATGACATTTAAACGTCTGAGCGGACTTCCTTGAATCATAACCAAGGACACTTTCGATCAAGTCACCTTTCAAAAAAAAAATACCAAGTAAAATTCGCTTCATTTGTTTAGGAGGTACAATGCCACAGACAGACACAGATAAATAAACTATTTCCGTCAGATACGTTTATGTAAATTGCTGGATATTATATGATTACAGATGTTATCATATATTTTGCCTACAAAACCTACTTATTTTTTTACTAACACGAAACAATATTTGTATAAATAACACATAAATGTAGTTTTAGATTATAATATTTTCATAAGTCCAGTTAAAGGTAATTAAATTTATTCATACATTACATGTTGCGTGGTTATACACTGAATGAATGGAGACTGTGAGTGAAAAGCAGAATGTCGAGAACTTTATTGGAATTCAAAGGTGTTTATGAAAACATTCCTACTATTTTTCTCTTTCGTTATTCCTTCAAAGATATTTAATAATAATTTATTGTGAGTACTTGCACTTTTATGTCGTAGTCCAATGCTCTTCAACTTTTAAACAATAGGAATTGGTTCATAACACAAAGAAAACAGTAGTTTTTAAATTTTGTGTTATAGAGTAACATAAATTTATTGAAATATATATTATTTGTCTCAGCATAATTTATTAAATTTGGTTTCCTGTGTTGATTTTTCAATTTAAATGTATACATTAATTTTAAGAAATTATTATTTCTTGTTTTTTCACTAAGTAACAGTAAATTACTTAAAAGGATACTTTCTTAATCTTATTGTTAGCAAAACTGCCATTCATTAATTTATTCTATTTTGTCAGTTCATAACAGCTTATGCATAAACAATATTTGATCGTCGAGTTTTAGGATTTTTTGAACTTCGGCACCCAAGCAGTATAAATGAGGAAAATGTGTTTTTAATTAATCGTTCATATAACTGGAACACAATTGGCTATCGTCGTGATTTTCACTTCAATTGGTTACGTATACAAATGAGTACGACAGGACTTCAAGACGTTTCGAATTTATTTAATTATGGGTATTGAAAATATGTGAAATGTTTTTCCGATTATTTCTCTATATCTATCAAAAACCAATCGAGAAATGTAAGTGCTCTTTGCTTTAATTGATGGTTATGTAAATACCCAATTACCATTTAAATATATGTTCCGAATTCGGCCATAAAGAGGTATAAAAAAAGCCAAAATGTATTTTCGATTCACAATCGATACATATCGACGTGATTTTTGTTTAAGATTGATGCTCACTCAAATACCTGAAAACTATTTCACGAATTTTTTTAAATACCTCACCTAAGGAGGTGAAAAGGGGTGAAGTGATGAAAATGTGTTTTCAATTAATCGTCGATATATCTTCAACCCAGCGGGCTAATTACGTGTTTTTCACGTCCAAGAGACACCAGTAAAGTAGTCTAAAATGATATTCAACGGTTTTTCGAAATACACTCTCTTAGGAGGTGAACAGACTTGGAATGTGATTTAGATAATCGAAAACATCGAAATATTCAGTTAATTTTTGCTTCAGGCTGATAATTAGACATGTGACCGCAAAAAGGTTTTCAGATTTTTCAGAATTCGAACTCCCAGTATTGTACAGGGGTTAAATGTGTTTTTTTTTATATAAAATATCGATTTCGCTTCGATTGAACGAGCTATCGTCGTCATTTTCTCTTCACTTGGACATTTGAAAAATATTTAAGAGTTAGTGGTCCTGACGCGTGAGACGTGCCGTAGCGTGGTGTGGAAATATTTTTTTCTTGTGTAATAATTAAAAATGTTTCCAATGATTTTATCAACGAAAATAAGACACACTTCAAACTGTGTCCCTATGATTTAAGAAATGCCGTTCGCTTATTAAAAAATGATTCCCAAGCTCCTCAAAAGTGCTAAGAATGGCTTTTTCGCGTTCTTGTAGCTGAGAAAATATCGACTGTAATTGTAAAACTAGCCGTAGGAACCTGCATTGAACTTTACCACAAATTTTCCACGAATAAAACAGCAGGGTCATCGCTTGAAGTCCCATTGAAAAACACATTCTATACGAAGGCACTGCACGCTAGTTTAGTCCTTCGCGTCTAGAGGCGATGAGGTGTTTGACGGACGTGTTATGTTCGACTTCCCTGATTCCGTGCCCCAAACGTAAAGAGAAAGCTACGGTCCACTGTTTCCTAAGGTGTGAAGTTAAGATTTATCGAAATTAGACACCTGAAGGTGCGAAAAGGCATACACTTGTTTTTCTTTTTTTATCAGCCGATGATGCTTAGTAGAGATATTGAGATGGAGTTCGCGTTGGAATGATGCTTACGTAAGTGCACAAAGAAAGTAATGGGAGTTATTTTATTTTGAGAAATGTTAATTATTAAAATGAAAACCTAGTTCGTGAACTTTCAAGCAGACAATCCGAAAACAAGTATGGCCAGCGAGAAATAAATTATACAGGAGTTTCGTTGTACATTTCTATCGAGACATGTTGTTGTACAACCTCAATGAGCGTAGAGAATTATGAAAAATTTCGACGTAATGTGGAGCAGCTGTTTGTAGGTCCGGTCATGAGTTGGCCACTCTGTACAAATCTACTGAACCTGTGTTGTAACTGTTTCGGCAGCCGTAAAGCGCTAGTGTCTGTACTAATATCCGGTGACGTATTTTTTTTTTAATTTGAACGTTTTGGTTTGGAAAATGGCTCTTGCTACGAATTGTTTGTGTTCGAATGTGATCTGTTTATGGTGATAATTGTTTGTGAGCAAGCGTTTTAAATTGAATATATATTATGGTTTGTGAATCTTAAAATATGAAAATAATTGACCGTATTGGGGTACGAGATCGACACGACATCGCTTGCCAATTTATGAAAACGACGTGTAAAAGGGTTGTATTGCCATAATTCGCAGTGGTTAACTGGAAAATAAGCAGCTGTTAGATGTTTACACGACGTATTACGTATATTACAGACACTTTTTGCCTATATGCGTTGTGCCGGGCTCGAAGAGGCTAAAACATTACTCTGTTCCAACAGTGGTTTGTCAGGTAAGATATTACTGATTGTATTTATTAATTATTTCATGTTTAAGGTTTTAAATGTGAATATTAATATAATTTTTATTTAGTTCAGTAGATCCCTATATCACCTTATAAAGTCGTGTTATGTGCTTCAAAATCTGCCGAGGCCAAACTAATGATTTTAAAGGCATGGTTTATTAATGAAAAATGTTTCTATGTTATAAGTAGTCGTACGTAAAGAAACTTATAGTTTACTAACATCGAAATGTTCCATTTTATTTTGTTATGTTAAGTTTTAAGTAAGTTTTGGTTAGGTTAAGTTTTTACTATTAAGTTTTCCATTTTTCGATAGGTTAGGTAATGTTAGGTTAGGTTTCCTTAACTAAGGTTAAGTAACCCAACCTTACCTAACCTAACGAAAAATGGACAACTTACTGGTAAAATAACAGAAACTAAACAAAACTAACCTAAACTAACCTAAAATAACTTAATCTAACCTAACCGATGTTACCTAACCCAACGAAAAATGGAAAATTTCGAAGTTAGAAAACAAAAATTTTCTTTACGTACGACTACTTCTAACATCTACAGAAACATTTTTCATTACAAATTATGCCTTTAAAATCATTAGTTTGACCAGTACACGATGAGTAGTGATTCTTAATATTTACCGTTAAGGCATGAAATTTTGGATTTTTGGCAACAATGTGAAGAATAATTAAATGTGAAACGTGTGAAATATTTTATGTGATTGTCAGTAATTTTTTGGAACATTGACCGTAGCACGTATTCTAGTTACGGTACTGTAAAATTGTTTGTTCTGTTTGTTTCGAGCTGTTCCTTCAACTAGTGATACTGAAATGTGCATTGCTGGTGGAAATAGAATCAACTTTGTTGATAAAATTCTTGTGCAGGAGCCTGTACAGTCAGTTCAATGATACACTGCTGTGCCATCTACACCATATGGCCATTCGCTTAATTCAGGTAACTGAATTATTATGAACTGTATTTTATATAAACATTTAATTTGCCCTACATAATATGTGTACGTAAAAAATTTTTACCACTGATGCACTTGTCTACGCACAGATATTTTGTAAGTTTAGAAAACATTGGCACACTGGTTAGGTGTTTACATGCTTCTATGTACAATACAGTCAATTGGCATGATGTATTTTTTCTAGGATTTTTTTTTTTTTTTTTTTTTTTTTGTAATTTTATGCAAGGTATGAGACTAATTCACGTCTTTAAATTTTTTCCAACATATTTTATTAAAATCTGCCTTAGTTTAAGTTAAAATTTTACACTTTTTACATATTCAGTATACGTCACAATATTTTTCTACAACATAATGTGCAGTTTGTTTCAACACATACATTTTCTAGGTATGTCTTCACATATTTCATACACAGTTAAAACAACAAGTGGCAGATGCAATATGTGTTTATAAATACGAAGTAACCAGCCGGGGTAAAAAGTAGATTACATCAGTCTAGTAACCAGGTATTGTCGATCAACAGGTAACATATTAACACATGCATGCAATTCACGATATTAGGCTAAGTTGGTCGGAATTCAAATTTTATGTTGTATTGCTATATGAATTCTTCTTTGACTTATTTTACGTCATTAGCTTATGGGCTATTAAAGGGTCACTTAAAGCCACAATACAAAGTAAAAACCTTGAACACGCGAACTCTAGGTTTAGTGAATGTTAAGGTAACCAATTTTTGGTTTAGATCTTCATAGGTACTTTCAGTTTAATATTTTTTGTAACATTTGCATGTTATTTGAGAATGTGGCACGTACTGTGAAAGAGTTGTTTTGTTTCCAGTTGTTCCTTTAACTAGTGATACTCAATGGGCATTGCTGATGGAAATAGAATCAGCGTTAAGGGCAAGATGATGGAAGTCCAAATGACCTTATACAACTTGATAATAGTCTTGTGCAGGAGCCTGTACAGTCAGTTCCACGACATTCTACTGTGCCATCTGCACCATCTGACCAGTCATTTAAGACAGGTAACTGCATTATTATGAACTGTACGTAATTCACTCGAATTTGCGTTATAACCAAATGCCACCTTATTGTTGCGCCTTGCCAGCAGCTAAATGTCTCAATATGTTCCATGCTCCACAGAAAACCATATTTTGTACAGATATATATATGTATATATGTATATATATGTATATATATATATATATATATATATATATAGAGAGAGAGAGAGAGAGAGAGAGAGAGAGAGAGAAAGACCTGACGACTACTAGAAATTAATATGCATGAAAACTTTTTAAAATTTTGTTCGCACACTAATATGATGATTTACTTAAAAAATTTATTTCACGTAAAATTACAATGTAAGCTGGCTCTGTTTGAGAAATCACTTGTAATTATCAAGCCATGATAACCGGTAGCAATTTTAAAAAATTATGGCATAAACATAGCAGAAAACAACATACCGTTTATGAAAAGGTTTTTAAGAAATTGAGTGATTGGTAAAATTAAATTTTTTAGCACTCCTGGATTTGTCAGTGGTTGAAAAATCATTATAAGCATATCAGATAATCAGATTACATAATACTTCATTTTTCAGAAATCATGTTTTGAAAAGCTGAGGTGTAATATTTATGAGACATTAAACTCAATTTTACAACAATGTGTTTCAACGTATTAGTGCATTGACCAAATATGTTTCGGGTAAGAACAATTTGTTTTCATAACGTACCTTGTATTATTTTAATTAATTTTTTTTTCAGTATATTAACTTTTTATTTTTGAAAAGTATTATTGTGTAATAGGCAGCAGTTAAAACTTCATGTCCTTTCAATTTCACAACCATGACATTTCTAGAACACAACTTTGTCTGTTATAAAAATAAAAACTACTTTTCGTCCGAGGAAGCTGATTCTTTTGGAGAAATGCACTTCCACGCAAAATGTGTCTAATCCTTGTGATGTAGATAAGCTACTAAGTTAATATGTACATGTGTATCTTTAATTGCCTATCTGCTTTTCTAGCCCCCTATCAGTCATTGCTTTGTTATACAGCATAACCTTTCTTTCCATTCTCTAACTTTGCTCTTTTCATAATTTTATAATTCTTTTCTATGTTCTATGTTAATTTCGTACATTAAAACTTTACCTCCTTGTACACTTTTCTGCACTTTACAAAAGTTGACAGGTTCATTCAGTGATTTAAAAAAAGTTACTTTTGATTTTAAAAAAGCTTTTAAATAATTCTTATGTGGAGTAGATTCTTTCCAGCCAGGGTCAGAAGAAGCATAGAAATAAACATCCTGACAGATATATTTGTATTTATTTAATTTAAAATTCCGATGATACCAAGTTGGGATATGGAATTCGTCATTTTAGTAAATTACAGTAAGTCAAGTTGATACAGATATATATAATATATATTTTAAAAATGAGTTAAATATATAGAAATGCAATGTACATGAATGGTAATACTTAGAAGTACGCAGTTTGATTTTAATTAAAAATTTTAACAATAAATTATTCAAATATTTTATGTCTGAAAACTGAACACCCTTCTGCACAATATTGAATGTAGTGACTTCAAACAAACTCATACTAGCATTTGCATGACCCATTTCCTAGGTGAAAATAAAAAAAATTAAAGAAGTAACACATTTTTTTGTAGAAATAAAACTAAACATAAAACTATGTGCCCAAAATTCACAAGTCCTCAAACTATCGAGGCACGAATTACTGAGACACTGCTGTATACTATTCAGATTCAAGGAAAGTTGCAAAGGAGTTAAAAAAAAACCTTTGTAATGCAGATATTTGTAGGATTCAAAGTTAAATCAATGTACAGGGATGTGTAATTCAATAATTTATTTTTTTTATTTTTCATGCATTAAGAGAGCTGGAGATACAATTCTCTTAAAAGGTGCCAATGTGACACGTCAAGATCAGCTTAACCCACCCAAAACCTAAATACTTGTACAAAGTGGCGGCTAAATTGAAGAGACAGTTAAGAATTTTGTCTGAGAAGAATTGTTTCTTTCGCAAGAGACTTCGAATGGCGGAAGAAATGTGTAACACCCAGTGTTTTCAAGAATTGGCAGTTCATGTGGATGCTGTGGCATACAAGTTCATATTGCCACAGGTTAGAAATTAAAAACTAAAACCTAGGGGAAGAAGGTTTTTACTGGGTGACAATATTTTAGCTCTGCCCCTATACAAGCTCTGTAGTGAGACGTAATCAGTTAATGGTTCAATATTTTAAACAATTCAAAATAAAGGTTATTGTTGGCATATTGCACATAACTTAATTTTGAATACATGGTGCTTACAAGAGAACACAATTACTGCACAGAAAATTAATGTTTGTAAGCTATATTGTAATAATCAGAACCAGAAAAGTTTACCTATGAATGGTTTTAGAGTGGTCAGTTAGAAGTATAGTAGTCTAAAATATTTCCTGATTGAAGCAACAGCCAATGTTATTGTCAGTAGGCATCTTTTGAACACCTCTTATTATCTTGTTCGTATTATTGTTGTACTTAAACTGCAAACTGTCATTACTTTGCCACCACGCAATTCATTATTAATTTTTACACCTCTCTTTTTGCGTTTGCTAATATCATAACATTTATATTGCAAGGGTAAATTTAGTGAAATTTCACTTCCCAATATAATATGCACAGGAAGATTGACCAATACATTCATTGATAATAGTCTATGTCATATTAGTATATTTCACAAGATTCCACGTACAGTACATACATCATGGTACACAGTGTTTTATACTGCTATAAACAAGAGAGCGTTTGAAACGATTGCAGATTGCAGATTGCAGATCAACTGTAAAATATTCAGTAAGTACCTTCAGTTAGAGTGAACTTCCTATACTAACGCGGGCGACAGCTAACCATTGCCTGTCCCACTACGTTATAACGTGTTAGCCAAAAAGAGCGTGTGTTCAGTAGGTACGTATTTACAGTTGCGTTTGAAAATACAGCATATTCAAAGCTGAATAACTTGACAATGTTAGAGTGGGCACGAATATACTACTTAGCATGGTTGCACTTATGTAACTGACGACGACGATACTTTGGTAGGCCATAAATAATTTACTAGAAACTGAATTATAAAATATAATAATAATATATTGCTATTAATATATTTCAAATTCTGGTGTAGCAAATAATTTATTGCACTTAGTAATTAGACTACCAAAGTTTAATTGTCATCCTTCAATTAATGTAGTGTTAAACGCGTTAGCAATTTTTAGTTGGAAGTAAGAGCGACAGATTCATTTTCACAAATTGTAACATCCCATGAAATCGACATATTTTAATATGTTCTATGAACTTACAATATGTTTCAAACAACATTTTTTTATCGAGTTTAACACTTTGTAAAGCTGTTCATATGTTATAGTATTAAATGCTAATAAGCCAGCTCATGACGTGCTGATCTCCTCTAATGTTATAACTGGCCCTATAGGCAATTCAATAACTTATTTATAGTGCAGCTACATTTCTAACTTTTTGAATCAAGTAACAGCTGGAATAATAATCCCCATACAGTACAAAGGCCTAAAGGCTAATATTTTCCTTTAATATGCTACAAATTACTGTTTGATATTTAAAAAATGTAGGCCTACATTACCTGTCTCACTTCTACAAAGAAGACAAATAAGATTTTTACTTTATATGTATATTTTTATTCTTTTGCGCCTACCATAGAAAGGACATTGACGTTTAATGTTAGGCATTATTTTGTTGCAGCTTCAAGGTTCGTGTACGTAACATTTTCCATGTGGATACTTCATACTCTAGTAACGAAATTGGTTGAGCACTTGTTTGTACGTTGTGTAATTTCGCTAATATACTGGGTAAATAAAATTGTTCCTGTAGAACGTTTGTATACATTACTGAAATAAATGTTGTAATTCTAAATTTACAAAAAATATTTATGCGTGTTTAATGATATGCTTATGTTCATACCGTAGCTTATGTTTCTGTTTCAGTTGATTATTTTTTTGTGTGTGTTGTACCTCACATGTGTTTAATCATCTCTCCTGTAGTGTTTGATGGTCTGTAAACTTTTTTTTTTAACTTGCATCTGTAATTTATTTGTATGATGAACATTACATCCCAAACCTTGCGGCCATATGGGGTTTTATGTGTATCTTACAACAATAAATGGTGATTAAAAACATTTATTAAGCATTTTATTTAGTTCCCGTCAATTTATTTGTGAGTTTGAATATGCATCCATTAATTTTGTTAGTTTCTAGTTGGCAACGTAAATAACCAGGTGTGGTGTTAGAAGTGTGGGAGTAGAGGCTATGCAAGGTATCTTACTGCTTGTTACGTGACATGATATGTTCTCACTTCTAAAGCTATTTAAAAAATTTAATTTCAACAAGTAACAAAAAAGAGAGAACAATTTTAATTGAATAGCAGTATGTACCAGAAACCTAGTTATTTTATAGTGTGTGCACAGGTAACGTGTAAAACTAATGGGGAATTCAAACAATCTGGAACGCCTGTTAAATACACACAATTACACTTATGTGTACATGTATTTATATGCTTACGTATATAAATATGAATTTATAAGTGTACATCTTGAGGTTACTGGAAAAGTTGGTAAGTGTAGGCCTATAGCTCGTGTTTGTTAGTTACCAACGTTTTCCAGTAACCCCACGATATGTTAGTGTACAAATGTTTAAGAATATTAACACGAAATTTTGGTAACTCTTAAGGGGTATGGAAAGGTACAATGTCGAGCGGACGACTGATATTCTCAATCGTCAATAAAATCTGAACTAATCATCAAAATTCTATAAGATTTTTTTGTCGAATAGATATGTTATTAGCGGATGTTTAATTTTATTGCACTATGCGGTAGTATGCTTTACTTTCGAGTAAAAAATTATAAACTGTATTTAGAAAAATGCCTTGAAACCACTAAATCTACAAAAATGAAAAACTGTAACTTTTATAGTTATTAAAATAATAATATTCAGGCCTCTATAATAACGGAATTTCAAAAAATTCGCGTTTTGATTTGAAACTAATTTTACTATTCGAAAATCTCTGGCCGAGACGCAAATCTCTGCGCGAGAGGTTTACGCTACGTTACGAGGTTTGTGTTAAAATAATTTTCAAATGAAAACGTGAGAATTTTTGTCATTCGATTATTATAGAGGCAATAATATTATCATATTATAAAATTATAAAAATGACAGTTTTCCATTTTTGTAGATTTTGTGGTTTCAAACCCTCATTTTTCTAAATACAGTTTTTAATTATTTATAGAAAGTAAAGCATACTACCACATAGTGCTATAAAAATAGTACTCCAGTCGTCCGCTCGACGTGGTACTTTCCCATACTCCTTAAATATAATGGTATATGGTCCACTTTTGCATTGGAGCTTTTTAAATTTCCCGCCAATGTTGTTTAGTTGTGACGGCAGCCACCCAGTGCTGCTAACAGTGTATTAACAGCTGTGTAGAGAGTGCCCTTTCTGTACTTACCTTCTCTTTTCTATGAGTCCGGTCTATTGTACCGAAGGTTTTTGACTTAGACTTCATTAAAGTTGTACAAATGTGCAGTTCTGACACAAAAAAAACTGCCAAGACCAGCTGCAGTAGTGCACTTTGGATGATGTAGTACAAAAGTGGTAAAAATGTGTTATGCAGTCCAGTATCTAATAAAGTTGCTCGACAGCGTCATCCCACATCTCACTGACCTCAAGGATGGGGCAGCATATTAGTTTATAATTCTGCAAAACACTATCCCGCCAAAACTATCTAATGGCGTTTAACTTCGTGTGAAGGTTTTCAAAAACAAGGGACCGAGTTGGCCAAGGGGTCAGACCTCTCGCCTCCTAACGGTAACCCGGGTTAGATTCCCGGCGGGTTAAGTCCCCAGATGTTCGCATGTGGGAATCGTGCCGGACGATGCCGCTGGTCGGAGGGGTTCCTTGGGGATCTCCCGTTTTCCCTGCCCATTAATTCCTGCGGTGCTCCATACTCACATCATATCATTTGAAAATAAATTTAACATCAGTAAACCTCACGCGCAGAGACTTTCGGAAAGTAAAATTAATTTCCAAAAAAATCCCGAGTATTTTTGAAATTCGTTTATTATAGCGGCCTTGATATTATTATATTAAAATTTGTAAAATTGACAGTCTACCACTTTTGTAGGATTTGTGGATTCAAGCCCTTATTTTACTGAAAAGACTTTTTAATGTTTTACTTGAAAGTAAAGCATACTACCGAAAGTGCTATATAAACAAATGTCCGCTGATAAAAAATCAACTCGGCAAACATATCTCAAAGAATTTTTCTGAGTAGTTCAGATTTGATTGACAGCTGAGTATTCCAGTCGTCCGCTCGACATCGTACTTTTCCATACCTTTTAGGAACTAATATACAGCAAGTGTATTCTACCACCTCGCATAATGTAAGAAACAAACACCAGCCTTCTGCTTATTGAACTACGCTCTTGAGACCGCCACTCTGTTCTACCATTATGTCACGACTTCACAGACTATCCGTCCGGTAGTATCCATATTGAACAGCCGGGAGTGTTTCCGATATAAGAACAACACCATATGGAGTCATCAGTTACTGCAGTTAGCACCTTTAAACCTCCTAAATTAAGTGTCCCGGTGCCGATCAAATACACTGCGTCTGAAGCAAACAAACATACCTGCTGCAAAGCGTTTTGTGCATGTTTCTCGAGCAATACATCATCTCTACGATTAAAACTGCGCAATAGGTCAATTAGTCTACCTTTCTGTACTTCCCTTTTCATTACATTAATATTTCAGTCATCTAGAATAAAAAAATTGACAATTTACGTGTGTGTATTCACAACCATCCCCAAATTTGAGGACTTATTTAACTTTAAAACTAACAGAAGTAAATTTAGTGTTATAGAGTAAAAATTTAAAAAAATTCAATTCATCGTAAATGTTTCAGCGTCCTAGTCAGAAAATTAATATTAAAATCTTCCTTACTCATTTCATTACAAAGCTCAAAATATGAATGTTTTTGAATGTAACATTATTCGATAAATTATTCGATACTACCTCCCAAAATTTTTCTCTAAAACCCAATTTTTAGCAATTGCCACTGAAATATATATTACCTGCAAAGAGCACGTTGAAAAGTGTAATTTAAAAGTAATTATTTAGCCAAAAATACATTAGATAGGAGTTCCCGTAGAAATAAACGTGCAAGCTTACGTAAGCTACGAGTATGCATGTTTTCTTAACGATTGCGTAATATATGATTGTGTAGTTAAAAAAAAGTCGGAATATACAAAAAAATTACTTCACAAGTCATGTATGAATAATTTACGCGATAAAAGTGTACATTTTCAAAACGCAGTGGTAGTTACATGTATGAAAGAATGAAAAATATAAAAAATGTAACAGAAAAAGGAAGAGCGCATAAGAAGGTTGCTAGACTAAAAACGATCGAAATTTTACATTTTCATCAATCAGTGGTAAATATTAAAATGTACTTGAAAGTTCCTCAGAATACTCAATTGTACTGTTTTCTGTTATAATAAGTATCAATAATTACTATAATTCCTTACACAATAATAATTTACAATGAAAATTAAAATGTTGAGGCCATTTGTGACCATTAACTGGAATATTTGGTATTTTTTAATCGTTGTAATTTACACACATATATAACAACTGATTGGATACAAAAATTCGTTACAATGTTATCCTGAAGTCATTTACTCAATTACTTATATTAAATATAAATTATAAATTTTTTTGTTTACCTTTATTATTTAAATAAACAGTAAAATAAAACGTAAATAATGTATTACGTTTATTTTTCTGGAATCTATACCAATCGTTGAGCTAAAAGTTAAACATTGTTCGAAAAAAAAGTGAAATCTACGATTTTTTTTTTTTTTTTACAAAAATTTAAGGTTTGTGTGTTATACTCTGGTCTTGGTGCTGAAGTACTGGCTATCGATTGTACACACTGATTTGTATACATTAAGTGAAATTGTACAGCTACTTATCGGCAATAACGGTTCATATTCTGTGTAATGTGGTTCAATGCCAGACAAAATTTACCGTACAAATAGAGTATTGAACACCCCAGGTTTATTTTGAAAGTAAAAATATATTCTATTGTGACACATAATTCAAGATATTTGAAAAGTTATTGCCCATTAGTAGCTTTCACATTTGACTGAAGTTACACGGAACACAGTACAGCAAGATGTAGGCGCACCCTATCCGCTGTGCGCATGTGAGAGGGAAGACATATGTAAAGCAGGGAGCCTCGCCCCTGGAGCAGGAAGCAATAAAACGTCAGTCAAGTGCGACCTCCTCCCCTCCAGCTTCAACCTGCAATCTCACAGTCTTCTCTTTCCAGACAGGGGTTCTCACCAAGGTATGGTCTCAACACACCCCTCCTGCAAGCCATGCTCACTCGCCACCACCTATCAGTGCATAGAACTTAACAGTCTCTTTACAAATAATTTGTAACATGTATCAGAAAAACAACTTGCACATATATAGATGTTACATTTAACAATCAACAGAATTTTTTTTCAATAATATTTTAGTTTTCACATAAAATCAATTACCGTATCGTCCTAGTCTATTAATTATCTTCCCTCTACAAATTTTTACTAAAACCTTCAATACTTATTATTTCCTTATTATGAGTCAATGTTGTTTACTGGCTAACTAATGCAGCGGAAATCGTTATACTACTAACTGCATATCATAACAGGATTCTTTTATTCTCTATAAAAGTTCTGGTGCATTAATAGAAACTAAATTCTAAGGGATTCGTCGATATTTATCGTGAGATTTGCAACAAGTTTTAAAACACACATATTTAATTACTACCCTTAGTATTCTCTTCATTAATATCAAAATACCTGTCATTAAAACGCTATTTGAATGAGTACAATACGTACATTTGGTATAATTAAATATTTTCGCGTAAAAATTTTGATTGAAATTTGTTACATTACCTTGATTGTTAATTAAATTGTCAAAGGCTAAAGTATTTTGAAAATCCGATCCAAAAACTTATTTGGCCAATGTTTTTATTATTTGCAACTATAGATATGTGTAACAACATATAATTTTAATATTCATAAATTATTTTATTGCCTCACAAATTTGACAGTCATATGTTATGTAGTTTTCGAAATACTACAAACTACAAATATTAAATGATTCATTTAGTATTTACATATGGAATATCGGATATACTGCGACATGTCGCCACGTAAAAATTTGACATAATTTGTATCATAGGATAGTATAGTTATTTCAAAAGTTTATTTATCCGCAGAGTGTAGCAATAAAAAAAAATCAATATACCTCACATATTTAAAAAAGGGATAGTAAACTTTTAAAGTATGTAGGATTGAATCGGTCTAACACTTATTTGAATACGATGTAATATACGATATAAATAAACAAATTAATAAAAGAACAATGAGCGTTATTATGCATGAGCCGGGAATGTTTCTGTTATAACAATTATACTTTAGGGGCAGAACGTGGTACCTATAAATATTTTTTAAACAGTTTTCTTATTTGAATCGTCCCAAAGAGAAAGGGCCTAAGTCACAAAATGTGTAACAATGAGTTGTCACTGGATATAGCTTCCTTGTGTATAGACGCATGATCTGCATTGAAAGGGTCTATGTCCCACCTATAGAAGTCGAGAAATCGGAGTGCCTCTGTAAGTGTTTCAAAGAGAAAGTCCTATGTCCTGGACTTAGAACCATTCTCTCCGATTTGTCTGTTGATAATTTCGTCTCAAGAAATGTATCTGCAGTGAGTGGTTTCCTCTATGGATATCCATTGAAAAACATTAACACAAATGTTTCTTCCAGAATCAATGTTTGATGCAAAAAAAAAAAGAATAGAGATTGAAATAAAACATTATATTAAGTTGTTTACAATGTCTATAAATCTGTAATACTCTACACACTAACATTTTAAAACAGTGCATTTTGAGTGTGTGAATTTCGAACACTAAAAACTTCCGTTATTTCCAATGTTTTGGGCATCATAATATAGCGAAAGCAATAAAAATGTGTTTAATGGCATCTCTACAAGATGTCTCCTTTCCTTTATATTATGATCTCTATGGATTTGGTCGTCAGTCAGGTGTTTGTTGTTAACTAGTGAGTTATTGTTGCTCACTTGACGTTTACTGCTTGAATTGTTTGCGTAACGACATTCGAAGGTTGCATTGTTACCATTGTACTCAAGATATAATGGGTAGTGACGATGAAGCATGTAGGAGAGGGAAAAAACGAAATACGCAGCCATCAAATAAAAAAGTAATAAAAGGAAAATTGCAAGGTTGAAAGGACTGGAATACGCAAATGTTCGAAGAGTGTCAGTACCTGCAGAAAAACCTGGACCACCTTGCAGGTAAACAAGCAAGTTACATGCCAAACATAGTGCATGACAGTTAATGTCCAAAATTGAATTTATTACCTGAAATATTATATGGTATAGGTGATTCGGAATAAAGTGAACACTCAAAAAAGCCCTGATTAATTTCTATTTCCTGCCAGTTTATATCTTTCCGCCGATGTAAACACAAATAATGCCACGTGCTTTTATTTACATAGGGTCGTGCAATGTTAACAACTACATTAAACTGCTCCGATAAATTTTGGCTACAATATCTACTCATTAAATACACGGGGGCTGAATGTAAGATATAAAAAAAGTAATCTTAGTTATAAATACCTGCGAGTTAATATCTGGTTTCTGTCCATCGACTAATCTAAACAACACGCGCTATTGCCGTTACGCATCTCGTAAATGAGGGCATATTTTATTTGAATTTGCAACGCAAAACCGCCACTACAACAGACATGACAAACGCTATTCAATATTTCAAGTTTCGTTCAGTTCTCCTGCCACGAACAACGACGACGCACTTCAGAAACAATAATTAAGGTATTTTCTTAACATGTGAAATAAAAAGTATGTTGTTTTTAGGCTGGCAAACGTAAAACATAATATACAGATTACCGATGGTTTCACATCATTTCGGCAATGATACTCAAAGTAATTTCCAATACTTTTGAATGTGTATATACGCAAAACGGGCAAACGCACGCAAACGATGCAACCAAATATGCAACTTGGCGGCGAGAACCTAACTCTGATGCCACCTGTTGGTGGAGTTTTGAACTGTCTGAAGCACGGAGCAAGCGATAACGGCCACGGCGACTCGAGGTCGACGATAGCGTCACGTAATTCTCGCGCCAATCGAGTCTAATTATAATGTATGTATGTATGAATGTCAATAAGATCATAAGTAAATATTTTGAAGTGTATTAAATACAGACAGGTCGAGTTCATCATATGTTCTTTCACTAATGTTGTATTCAAATAGGAAAATACACGGAACTACGTACAATAAATCGCTACCAACCATACAAGCAGTAAAGTAACTCTTGTTAGTGGTGATGTATATGCAGTAACGG
>PNEQ01125123.1:0-11553 GCA_003012365.1 Medauroidea extradentata
TGTTGAGATTATTTTAAGGTTTCGCACTCACTCAGTTGTCTTCACAACAGATATCAGTAAAATGTACAGGCAAGTTTTGATGCACCCAGACGATCGTCATTTTCAGATGGTGTTGTGGAGAGACTCACCTGAGCTACCGGTTGCTGAGTACCAACTCAACACTGTAACTTATGGTGTATCGTCAGCCCCATTTTTAGCATTGAGAACCCTTCATCAGTTAGCAGCGGATGAAGGCATCCATTACCCTGAAGCGGCAGAGGTTCTGAAACATGATATTTTTGTTGATGATATTGTCACTGGAGCAAATACGTTGGAGGATGCAGACAAACTTCAGTCAGATTTGATTGGTTTGTTAGAACGTTGAGGGTTTCAGGTTAAAATGGTCCAGTAGTCACCAAGAACTTTTAGAGAACCTGCCAGTCAGTCATCTTGAGGTACCTCTTTCATTCAATGAATATGGGGGCACAGTCATTAAGGTATTATAGCTAGAGTGGGATTCAAAACTTGATGGGTTCTCATACCATGTTCTGCCCGCAGATTCCACATCCACCAAACGAAACATACTTTCTAACATAGCTAGAATTTTTGATCCGTTGGGTTGGCTCACCCCTGTTGTATTCAGAGCCAAAGCATTCCTGCAGTCTCTCTGGATTCTAGGTGTTGGTTGGGATGATCCTTTGCCTAGTGAATATCAAAGATTTTTGGAAACTTTCACAGCTGATTGCCCTGTACTGAAGAGAATTGGAATCCCCAGACACGTTCTTCCTGCAGGTAGCATGGAGATGCAGCTACATATCTTCAGTGATGCTTCTAGCAAGGAATATGCTGCAGTAGTTTTTTCTTAGGGTCACTAACATTTCAGGACATGTTCGGACGTATTTGCTACTTGCTAAGTCCAAGATTGCACCCGTCAAGATTGTTTCACCTCCGAGACTAGAACATTGCGGCGCACAGCTTGGAGCGAAACAACTGAGATATGTGGAGGAAGTTCTAGTAACCACAATGAAATTATCAGCCATTACTGCATGGTCAGATTCTACTGTCGTGCTGGCCTGGCTCCGTACCTCACCTCATTGCCTTAAAACATTTGCTGCCAACCGTGTGGCTGACATCCAAGAGCGAGTGCCACCCAGCCACTGGCGGCATGTACCATCAAGGTGGAATCCGGCAGACTGTGCTTCAAGGGGTTTGTCTCCAGGTGAGCTTGTAGACCATCAGCTGTGGTGGAACGGGCCTTCTTGGCTGTGTGAACCATGTGGTTCACAGAGATTGTACAGACGTTTTCATCGCTATGGCGGCTACAGCGGGTTATGGCATTTGTGCTCCGATTTGTCCGGAATCTGAGAGCAGCTTACCCTCGGAGACAGTTGGGGCCATTATCAGTCTATGAACTTAACACAGCGCTCAGGTTTTGTATCAAACAGGTACAAGCCAACACGTTCACAGAAAAATTTTAGAGTCTGAAAGGCAACAGAGAATGTTCAGCCAATTTGAGACGTTTAACACCATTTGTGGACAGTGAGGGTATTTTGAAGGCGGGAGGACGCATTCGCAGCTCTTTGCTCCATTTTGAGATTAAACACCCAATTTTGTTACCTAAGGTTGGCGATTTTACGAATTTGGTCATCGACCACTATCACTGTAAATACCTCCAATACTGGGTTGCGGGCCACACAAGCTCTTGTGATGCGTGACTATTGGATCCTATCTGCAAGAAGCGCAGTCAAGTCTCGAATACGTAAACGTGTTCCATGCTTTCGCACGAACCCGTCAGTGTGTCAGCCAATGATGGGAGACTTGCCAGCAGCTAGGGTTCAACAGAACAGGCCATTCACGCATACTGGTGTTGACTATGGTGGTCCCTTTGTAATGAAACTACACCGTTTCAGAGGTGCGAAAACTCACAAGGCATATCTGAGTTTATTTGTGAGCCTGACCACTCGAGCAGTACATCTAGAGGTGGTCTCAGAATTGAGTACAAGTGCATTCTTGGCTGCCTTTGATAGATTTATAGCACGCAGTGGTTTGTGTGCTCACGTATACAGTGACTGTGGCACCAACTTCGTTGGTGCTAGTAACCACTTTGGAGAACTGCACACCTTGATCCATTCCAAAGAGACTTCCTCTATAATTGTTGATGACTTGGCAAAGAAATCTGTGATGTGGCATTTTAAACCACCATCAGCGCCTCACTTTGGAGGAATCTGGGAGGCCGGCACCAAGGCAGCCAAGAGCCACCTGAAGAGGGTTGTGGGTGACCAAGTGCTGACCTTTGAAGAGTACACCACCTTGTTTTCTAAAGTAGAGGCAGTGCTGAATTCTAGGCCACTGTGCGAGCTGAGTGGAGATCCCAATGATTTGAAAGTGTTGACACCTGGCCATTTCTTTATAGGAGCACCCCTAATTGCCGCTCCTTGTGAAGATGTTACGTCAGCGGCAATGAATCGTCTTAGTTGGTGGCAACTCATCAATCAGGCCACACAACACTTCTGGAAGAGACGGAACAAGGAATACTTCCATTCATTACAACAGCGTTTGAAATGGTCCCACACCTCCCCAAATTTAGCAGTAGGTCAAATAGTGGTTGTGAAGGAAGACAATTTGCCACGTCTCAAGTGGAGTTTGGGAAGAATCTCAATTCTACACCCTGGGAAGGACGACATCACCAGGGTTGTAACTGTTCGTACATGACATGGCTTCCTGAAGAGACCTGTTGTGAAGCTTTGCCTGCTTCCTTCACAGTGGTTCCGATAAACTATATGTGTATATAAAATGACTAATTCATTTTGGTGGGCGGTATGTTCGGGATTTTGTGTGCGTGAGGTTGGTAATAAATTAAAAACATTAAGTAAACATGGCGGGCGTGTAGGTTAGGTGTTACAACGGTTGTGTCTCCGTGAGACATATTTCTTACTGTTACCGTTTGGTATTTTTCTTTAACAGTGTGAGCAACCGCCTTGGTTGCTGGTCCTTTGCTTTAGTGAATTGGTGAGAACAACCGTTTTTACTGTAGCACACAAAGCGAAGCTGTTACCGCATAATTTTATTGGTGGAAGCTCTGTGACTAAGTTCAGTACAGGTCCCAACCTGAGTTTCACTCAGTACATTTTGAAGGATGGCAGTCTGAAAAGGCAGTTTTTAGCTATATTGTGTTTTTCATGACTGTGGTGTCTTAACAATATGGTTCCGACCTTGTCTCAAGTTTTTTTGTATGTTGGCACAATGGGCCCAAGTGGAATATTTTTATGGAAAAAAACCTGGTTACCTACATACTGCAACGGATACGAAGCATGGGGTAGGCACCTTAAGTCAGCAGCAAGTAAATTTTTTCAGGTTATGTCAAACTCGAGCATGTTTCTTGGCAAAATGAAATTCTAACAATGCTACTGTTACTCCCTCTGCAGTAAACATTCAAAAATTGATACTGTTACTATTGTTCTTTCCAAAGGCAACAAGGGAAAATGAATTGCCTCCATTCTGTATCATCATAAGAAACAATATGAAATAAAACACTGCACCATGGTCTGAAGAAGCGTCATATTATTTTTTCTTTAAATTACAGTCAAACACTTAACAAGTTTACAGCACTGTATCTATTGCATCTAATTACACCAAAAAAGAGATTTTGAGTACAAGAAAAAATTGTGCTCTTCATATTATATATTTTGTAGTCAGTTAACAGATGCAAAGAATATGTATAAAATAATAAGTAATAAAAACAGACAATTATGATGAAAATTACCCATAAATCCATGGCAACAAGAGTGCAGAGGATATATACAGCACATGTTTGGCTACATACAGCCACTGCGAACTGTGGTCGGTAACGTCTACACTACATCTAACACTGCGAGTATTAAATACCCTACCGACAGATACTTCTCTGTACAAAATAAATACACTTGAAAATGATGGACAGACAGGCAGTATTTGATACTGCCTGTTGGAGCAAGTGGGGGGGTTATTTGTTGGAAACTGCATTCAGCTCCTTATTTTAACAATATATCATCTATTAAAAAACTATCTTTTATAAAATGAAACTATAATACACATGGTCTAGCCAAATGCCTCACCTGACTACCAATTCTTTTGAGTCTATATTTAAACATTCAAAAGAGGAAAGTCTTAACAATATTATCGACAAAAATAGTTTTTATTAGCATTCTTTGACTAGCATAAAAATATACATTTTTGTATTTTCACACTCTCAACATTTACAGAAGTAAGATGGATCACTATTTTGAGAGGTAATTTTTTTAAGTGTTTTTCTTCACGCTTTTAATACCAAACAACCATCACAATAGAACTATAACTAATTTGGTGCCAAATTGATCTTACATTTAAATATACGTGCAGTAAGATCATAAAATCAACTAGCACAATTTAACATTAGCTTTGTACTTTAAGTTAATTGTTACAGGTCTCTTGAATGCAAAATATTTACAGTACATAGCGAGAAAAAAAAATTATAATGCACAGAGTGAAAAATCACAAACATTTTCTTTTACATTCATAGAATTGTGAAGAGAATGTAATCATGACAAGTATGCAATTTTATTTCGTTGAGAAAGTAAACTCTTTGCTGAACTTAGCAGACGTGAGCAGAAAAGCTGGCAATGCAAAGAACGACAAGCCTGAATATGGAGGCCCGGGTTGGGATGAATCACACAGACAATCAGCTATGTTAGCACACGAGAGAACCACCGTGTATAATGCACAACTGGTTACCTCTGCATTACAAGTTTCTGGCAATAAATAATTATCAATAACTACAAACAACTTTTAATTATAAATCTGTGTAAATAAAATTTTAATATAAAATATATTAAATAATTTAGCATTTTTTTCTTCTCGTAGACAGTATACACAAACCTGTAAAAAATTAGAATAAATACTAGTAACTGGCATCATATTTACAATTAATTACACATTTTATTAAATAAAATAAAATTTACAATTTATTTACAAAAATGACAATAAATACTACATGTATGTATCTATACAGATGTAGGATATGTTACAAAGAGGCACGTAACAGTGTAGATTTCTTGACAACAAATGTACCAGGCAGGCAGGATGGTGTGGGCGAAAGAGCACTATCACGGTAATGAATGGTTCTCTCAACGTAGAACGTGCTGCCAACCTTCTAAAGCAGCCATTCTCAAGGGTTCAAGACAGCAGTCTTCTTGCGATGCCTGCGGCCAGGCTCCAGCAAATAAGAAAGGTCGAGAGGCTGTTTGTTGGGTAGGCGTGCCAACAACCGTAGTAGGATGCCGTTCAGTCGCTGCTTCTGCCGCTCACGCTGAAATCCACAAGCGTACTCAATAAATAAATCTTCCTTTCTGTCAACAACTGTAAATACATCACACACTAATAAAAATCAATCTCTTACTTGCACGCGCACACACAAACACACACACACAAACATGAGTGCATGCACATATGCACAAATAGATACATAAAAACCCCTTCAATAATTTTCTGTATGTGTTTGTGATAAAGGCGTCACAATATTAGTATTGAAAGAAAAAGTTTCCTAATTCTTCATCTCGTGATACGTCGTTCAGGTAATAACAACCCTTCACCATCTCCAAGAGTCACGACAATGTTACGTCTAGTCATACCAATAGTGAGTTATGAAGTTGTCCACGATGGGCAGTGCCAAAATCGCATGAGCAACAGTGCAATTTTAATACTGCAAATAAAAGCGCAGAGCAAAGTGTTTAGTTCTGATTCAAGCAAGCAAACATAGTGCACCATTAATTTGTTATCTTAAAACATCTGTATGACTCTCAGAAGGTAAAAAAGTATAATTAAATCACAATTTTACAAGTAATGGATTGTTAGTCTCAGCACTTTGCCAGGTAATATATTATCTCTCACTTGTAAATAGGCCTTTCCCTTCTAAACCTCACTGTGACCATTGATGTCAGCAAACATTATTTTTGATTATTTACATGCTGTCCCAAATGCTTCACAGCAATGATAAACGGGAACTTTAAATGTGTAATAATGAATGACAGACATACAGATGCTCCCCACATAGTGTAGATAGATATCTTAACTATTAGTTAAAAATAATTTTGAAGAAAATGTAAATACAGAAGAACCATGATTTTACGAGGCCTAACAATGTGTAATAATGATCTCACAAAAAATGTATCTGGGAAAAAAAACACTCATTAAAAAAACATCGACAGGAAAATATTCTGTAAGTATAAAGCCGGATTCACAACCACACTTAACGTACGTACAAATACACGCACGTAGAGATTGGATTCACAACAAAATGTAATCTATACACGCGCGGAAAACGTTTATTTCATTACAAAATGTCGGTATAGATTACTGATATTAACTTTTATAATAATTTATGACAAGATAAATAATTTCTCAATATAAATTAATATTTAATTGAATTTTACGTGTGCACGTGCTGCATTCACAAACACCACTTGGTGTACGTACGTATAAAGTAGAAAGTTGATCAACTCTACTACGTACGCACGCTACGCGAGGATGTGACTGCTAGCATGTACAATTGGTGTTTCTACTTCTACACGTACGTATGCACGTACACTAAGTGGTGGTTGTGAATCCAGCTTAAAAGTAGGAATAATAAGTATATTTCCTGTACGCATATTAATCACCATTAACTATCTGCAAAAGCATGAGTATACAGCAGCTGAAAATGCATTCAAATCTGCCGAGTGATGCATGGCAACTACGCTGCGTGCACAGTGTGGCAACGCTGCGGCTGGTAAGGAACAGAGTATGTAAACATGACCTTGGCAGCTACACGCTCTAGTCCCTTTTTCGCAAGGCAAGTCGACTAGCTTGCCAGGGAAAAAGAAGTTCGGTGCATCTTTGAGTACTTCGCCACAGACTGTGATCATATGCGCGTACAATAACAGGCGTAATTTTATAGTTTAAATACACGAGGATATAAGTGTGTTGGAACACATATTCTGCAAAAGTACAACATACCTTTACTGGCAGCTTACTAACATAGCCACACCATTACAACGCTGAATAAATGACAAGCATATCATGTAAATTTCCTGTATCCTTTAGTGCTGCAATTCAAACGTAAAAAAAAATTTAGTGAATCGTACGTGGGTAAAAATAGTACTGCAGAAACAAAAGCATTCTGAATAACGTACAATTCAGAAGGAATATACATACACCTCTGTTAAAAACATAAAATAAACAGTTGCTGAGTCACTTAAACCAACCGATGATATTGCTGTTAATTGTAAAAAACTATAAAATGAAAATATACATAATAATTCAGAAGATAAACTTAGTTATTACCGAATACAAATAAAACACACTCTAGAATGGTGAACACTGATATAAACATTTGAAAACCAGAGATGCCAACCATTTACCAAAGCTTTCAGTAGTAATTATGCAAAAAATCTGTATTTTTCAGTAGTTTTCAGTAGAGAACGTATTATCTTATCCCTTGCTACATTGACCGTAAAGTAGCCAAATAGCAATAACCGTAACTGCACCATTAGAAATTGACAGGTTTCTATCCCTCTTTCGGCGGCTAAGCAGCGGTACGGTGTACTGTAGCATGCGACATTCAAAAGTGTGTGTTCAATATTAACGGTTATTTCTTAGGGCGATTCTAGCATGGCCTTTAAATGTGTAGGCCTATACACAATCACATTACCTGTTCGTCGGTAACTTCTGCATTTGTTGAATCTACAGCATCACTTAATTATAATATATTTTATCCTCGAAATTTCTAACTTCGAAAATGCTCGACGTGTTTTTAACGTAAATATGTATTGACGGCGGCATCTTTGCCACCGAGTTTACACTGAAGTCACAATTGCACGATTCACAAAACATGTGTTGTTGAGATAGACTTGAAGAACTTAAACGTGTCCACAACTGTGAATATTCTGAACGATATTTCTCAACAATATTTTGTTTTAAACTCATACTTAAATACTAACGTTCACATCAACACACTTTCGTTAA
This sequence comes from Medauroidea extradentata, assembly GCA_003012365.1. Lineage (NCBI taxonomy): Eukaryota > Metazoa > Arthropoda > Insecta > Phasmatodea > Phasmatidae > Medauroidea > Medauroidea extradentata. Next base: position 7,996 of record PNEQ01125123.1, read on the forward strand.
ACTACGACAACACGGATAAGTTTCCAATATGGCTGATCAGCGGAAGAAGCAACAATATCCACGAACTGACTTGATTCGATTGCATGAGTCAACATCAACAACTAATCGATAAGTCGGAAGTCTGTGGTCTCGCCCAAGGCAATATGAACAATCAATTGTATGAGATACATATGAGAACCTTCCGACGTGTGCTGTGCAAAGCGTAAACAAACTAGTTTGTAAATACGCTACCATCACCAAAATATGATTTCGGCAAACTAAAAAAGCGAGAAGCAAAACAATGTTTGTGTGCAAGGATCCACACAGCTATGAATCAAAATACAGTAGACCCCCGATCTAACGACATAATTTCCATGAACCGTGGAAAAATTAACATTTTAAAAATTTATCAAAGCTAAGCAAGGTGAAATAGATCGCAGTAAAACATTATTTAAAAATAATTATGCGTACATTAAACAATAGCATAATGCAGTTTTCATAAATTAGTAATATGCAGCTGTGAAACAAAAAAAAACTGTTTAAAAATGCTAGAAACTTGGGCTGGAATATATTTGAAGCGTGCGCCAGGTGCGTAGGCCGCCCGCGCAACACCGGCATATGTGAGACGTGATGACTAACGCTGCCTTATCTCCTCCTCACTTCTCCACGCTCCTTCCTGCCTGAACTTCCTTCTCACACTCCTCCACGTGTCCTTATCTCAGCTATGCAGTTTGATACGCGACATGGCATAGCAAATGCACAGTTGTGTGTGTAAATTCTTAATGTTGCAATGTTGTAAAATTCTCATAAGTAAGAAAACATTGTTGTGTGCACTTGATTAAGTGGCAAAGTATGGAGTTTGCATAAGAAATGGAAGACAAACTGGGACATAAAATGGTTATTGTAACCGTCATTTTAATTGAGTTATTATGTAAAAACGCAATTCATGTAATGTTAATGAGCGGAAATATAAACCTAAGAAGTGTATTTGTGGGTCTCAAATTCTGGGTTTTCCCGAAGCAACACAATACCAGATTGCTTTAAGTATTGGTTGGGGGTGATCTGGGGACTTGCCCAGTGTTTAAGTGAATGGGAATTTTGGGTTTTAGGCCGCTGTGTTTGTTGTGTGGGGAGCCAAGGTTTTAAGGGGCCTTCTGCCCCATGGTCACGAGCCGGAGGGCTCAAATAAATAAATTGTATGTTTCCTGCTTATTGAAATCTTTACTGTTATATTTGCACACTTGGAGTTTAAGGAGAGGTTAGTTAAATAGTTTTAATAGCAGTGTTATATGTACTTTTCTGCTGCACGGAAAGGTTTTCATTAGGGGTGTGCAAAGCAGTGATTTTTTGCTTCGAAGCGAAGCCGAATATATTTCCTTTGAAGTTGAGTCGAATATTTTATTGTTTCTTGAATCTCATACAATGTTCGCTGCGCTATAGTACCACTTCCACATGATTCAAATGTGGCTCTATATAGATCTGGATGATCTGTTTTCAAGTGATTATGTTAAGTCTTTGTTGTGTCTAAACAGTAAAATAAAATCCATATATTTTGCAATGGATAGAAAGTTAAAAACTTTTAACATTAATACTACCGGTAAGTATAATTCTGTATTAACATTGCACTTTATTAAATTAACACCCAGTGAATAAAAATTTAGTTTATCATACAAGTAAGCATTTTGAATTATTTAAAAGCATGTTTTGCACTCTACTTCTGATTTACTCAAAAAATTGAAATAATGCCAAATACTGCTTTTATTTTCTGATTTGCACAGACCAAGACTGTAAGTGTTTTCCATAAGGTTAAATAAACTCCAAATTTAAAATGTCCAAGTACTTGCAGGGTTTTATTTACAGGTAAGTAAATACACACCACTTCAGAACAAACAACAGTAAATTGTCTCACATTACAATTATCATATTTACCCACATATTGTAGACCCTTATGCATCCTGTATTTTCACGTCTGAATTTGTAGTAAAAAATTTTTAGGTAACATTTCAAGTGGTTATTTGTCTTGGGAGCACAAAAGTGGTCGTTTGTCTCTTGTCTCGGGAGCAGCAAAAGTAGTTCGATGTCTCGGGAGCAATAAAAGTGGTTCTTCGAAGCTTCGAACTACCCTCGAAGCGAATAATCGGCAGTTCAATATTCAATTCGACTTTCCAATTTCGAAGCTTCGCACAACACTAGTTTTCATACTAATTTAACACGTAAACATTTTACTTAAAATGCAGTATTCATTGGGTTAGAAACCTTTATAATACTGTTACAGTGGAAATTTTCAAGGTTTACTTTTTTTAAGAGAGTCCTGTTTTTTTCTTCGGACATGTTGTATAATTTGATGTTTTACGTCTTTGTGTAGAGTTATCGGGTTAGCTTGTTAAATTTGTTTTATCTCACATCCGATGGAGGATATTTTTCTTGGTGTCGTGGCCAGATTAAATAGTTGGTAGTTTGTTTTTTTTTGTTAAATTTCTCTTGGTTTGTTATATTAGGCCCTAAGGCAATGTGACGTTATTTCCTTTTGGGATTAGGCTGAACCCAGTGCCTGGCCGTGCTGTGTTGTGTTGTGCGGGCCGGCTCTCGGCAGGGCTGCCTGGCTGCAGTTGTATGTGCCTTGTAGCGTGGGAGGTCTGTCGGGACGGTATCTGCTGCGACATATCGGACGTGCTTGGGCTGGCGTTCTTTACAGTGAAGTTTCTTTCTTCAGCTTACTGCGTGGCATGCTACCAGGAGGCAGGGGAGAGTTGCTTGGCTGTAGTTTAGAGTATAGGTTTTGCTGATGCGTGGTAGCAACAGCATCATACGGGTGGCACGAGCCACGTGGATGAAGTGGCGTGATCGCGCAGTGCGCGCTGATTGGGCGCTGTTGTGCTGACGATCATGGGGGCGGCTAGTGACGCGCGTGGTAGCATCCTGGTCATCGTGGCTTTTTGTTCCGAGCCTTCGACAAGGACAGTCGGAGCTGTCCTTGAGACGTCGTCAACGAGGACAGATGTGGTCGTTTTATACACGTTTTTATTTTTAGCTTTTCTTGAAGAGGCTGTCGGAGGGGCCAGAGACGACCCCCCCGAAATGGAACTTCGTTAGGCTGAGTATAGCCATGTAGTTCTTAATTTCCCTCTATTTGTATTAAGTTAGTTTTTAACCTGCGAACCACATTTCAACACACACCCTGACATATAGTTCTTAAAGAGTTTATTGTAACTTAATTAGAGTTACGTTTAAAAAGTATGAGTTAGAGGCAGTGTCCTCTGTAAAGACCTGTAAGCATTAGTGCAGATAACTAGGTGAGATTTTATTGTTTGAGATATGCTTATTGGAGAGCAAGTAATTTTATGGTCGACTGAAAAGGTAATTTAGACGATTTTGCTAAAGACGTTTTAAATCTTTTGTTGATGTAGATTTAGATATTATTTTTGTTGTTACCAGACGGATTTTAAATAGTTTTGTTGCTCATGAGGATAATTTTTAAGTTATCTGTTTTTGTATACGTCTTAATACCATTCGTAGTTGGACACGAGGCGTTAGTTTTGATTTGTCTTGTAAATTAAACTCTCAGTTATGGAGATTTTA
>PNEQ01125124.1:0-11554 GCA_003012365.1 Medauroidea extradentata
CCCCTTGGTGCGACCTCGACGCCGGCAAGCGAGGAGCGGGAGCCAGGCAGCGACGAGTGCCGGGTGGTGGTGCCGGCCGTGCTGCCGCGCGGCTATGGGCAGGCGGCGGTGAGGCCGTTCCTGCCTCCCGCCACGGCGCTGGGGGAGTCGTTCCTCCCCCTCATGACCAGGCGATACAGCAACGTGGGGTCCAGTTTGGGCCTCACTGAGGCGACGCCCGCCCACGCAAGACGTAAGTATACGTGATTGTAGGATGTTACAACGTTTAAAGCAGCTTAGTGTGGCGTTAAGCAACATCTGGCGACACCATGTGTACATTGTCGCACGTTAAGTCTTACCGAAGGGTTATTGCAAGTGTTGTTCCTCTTCTCCGCAGTTGCTCGAGCGATGGTGGAGCTGGGCCGCCTGGTTATGGGGGACGATTTGGCTTTCCTCCTTCTCCTGGGCGACGTGTCGGGTTCTGTACGGAATGATTTGTACAGGGCCGGGCAGGTCGCCCAGGGAGGGATGGAGATGCTGGGAGGTCTCCCGGCGCCCCCTGCCCCGACGACTACGCCGCTGCTCGCGGAGGAGCCCAGCGAGGTGCCACCCGGCGAAGCAGCGCGAGAGCCACCCGCTCCCCAAGAGCCGGCGAGGGAGGTCGCAGTCGAGGAGGAGAGCGGCCGCCAACAACACCTGGCAGGCGACGAGGAGGACGCCGCTACGTCCCTGCCACCGCAAGCCCGGGTCCGGGTGTTCCGCCACTGCGTGCCAGGCGAGGGCGTGATCAATACGCAGGAGGACGTCCTGATGACGTCCACTGCGTATCACGCCCTCCTCCACCCTGGCACAAACCTGCTGCTGGCGGCCACGGTCGCGCGGCGCATAGTGGAGGCGGTGCTGTCGCAGCAGTTCCTGTTTCCTGGAGGAACAGCCCGCCCCACCTTCGCTTCCGTGCCAAAGGCCGTGAAGCTGCTCGTCCGGCGTAAGTACATGCAAAAAGGTTGTGTACTCATTGAAAGTGTCATGTCCGCGTAAATTAATGCCAAATGCTCACATTAACATTGTGTGTTCAATTTTTGCAGGAGCTCTGAAGGTCCACGGGCACGTAGAGTCTCCCAGAGACAGAGACCGTGTGCTCCGTGGGTGCTTCCACACCCTGACCGGGCGAGCAGCGGAGCTAAATCGGTGCTCCAAAAGGCGGGCACGGGAGCGAGCGTCCGCGCGGCAGGCGAGCAGGGAGCCGGCGAGGGACACCCCGGACCGCGAGGGACCTGCAGTGGAAGAGGTGGCCGGCGGGACTGACGACTACTCCTCCTCCTCCTCATCCTCCTCCTCCCCACCCTCTTTTTCCGAACTTATAATGTAATATTTCTAATCCTTTTTAATTTTTTTTTTCCAAATCTTAAATAATAAATTCCTGCAGATAAATTTGACGAAAAAAACCTTTGCACAATGTTGTTATTATTATTATTATTATTTGTATAATTGTATTTTTTTTCTTGATAATGTAGTTTTCCTTAAAATAATTTCATACTTAATTGCCGATATATTATTATGTTATAATGTTTTGCCATGTGCTACACGTACGTCTTTTTTTGTACTAATTGATTGCCTTCACTGTGTAATGTGTATTGCATTTGGATTGGTTTTCTTGTCGGTATGGCGGGCTTGTGAGAGTGTGGGCCGACACAGTGGCACAGAGGCTTGTTGGCAAATCGTGGCCGTCTGTACCTTGCGTCGACCCGGAGACCCACGGACCGGCCACACCAACAAGCAAACCATTCCAATACAAATGTACTCGGCTTACCAAGAAGCATTTCGCATTACTTGGTACGAGCTGTGAGGCTGTATGTCGCTACGACATTCGCCAGATAATTTCGCATTTCTTTGTACGAGCTGTCAAGCTCACTGGCAACATGACATTCACATTATCATTTCGCATTTTTTTTGGTCGAGCTATCAAGCTCCCCGTCAACATTACATTGACATTATCATTTCGCATATTTTTTTAGCAGCTGTGAAGCTGTACGTTAACACTATATCCACATCCTTATTTCGCATTGCTTACCTCGTCCTGCAAAAAAAAAAAGTTACATATTTTCAGTGTAATTTAGAAATAGAATGTCTAATCAATTTGTACCAAAAAGAAAATAAGGAATGGCAATAAATCGTATAATTTTTCTGTACATGTATAAATGTGTTTTTTTTTCCCACTACCGCCTTGCTGTTGCTACAATCATGTCTTTAAAATATGTGTTTCTTATTTTTTCACACTATTATACTTAAACATTGGTACGTGACGCCTCTTATTGATTGTTGTCAGAATGAACTGACGAACATTTATGGTTCTTAATGCATACATTTATTGAGCAACACATGATAAGGTGTCGTACATGTTGTCACGTGTTTTTTGAAGGCGCAGTCCACTAAAAGTAAAAAATTGTAAATGTTACAATATCTACTTGGTCACGTCGGCACGGTAGGAAACCCTTTTTTTAGTGAATACAGAAAACCGACAACCTTCTACAACGTATTTGAAGCCACGGCGGTTGTTAACTGAAAATGTGTAGAATATTACCTATCGACTGGGGCACATTCGAAACTGTACAAAATCGATTCGACAGCTTTCCAAAACACCTTTTATTCTAATTCATCGATACTACAATGTAGGAATGCGACTCCATCTTCTGAAAAGTCGCGAAAATGACTCGCAACACCTTTTTCTTATACTTTACAACTCTTATTACTTCAATATTTTGTGACAGTGGCAAAGAAACGACAATAAGGCGAGAATTGGGTAACTTAAATGTTCGTATGACTTCCGTACATCTTCCGTATATCTTCCGTATACCCTACGCTATTCTGGCATATTTAAAGGTGGAAAACGATTTACACAGGCAGCCGGCACGTTTGGAGGTTTAAACACTTGTCCCTCTAACCTCTGAATGCTTGTCAAGAAAGTGTGATGGTCATAAGGTACTCAAACATAGAAAAACCAATACTAGATATACGGAAGGAGATTCCGTATGTCTTCCGTACATCGCAGAACACTATGCACGACTTAAAAGTTGCAAAAACAATGCAATCGGGTACAGAATGCTTAAATAAGGCAAAATAGAATACCCTTGACCCCCTAGAACCCGATTCGAGTAACTGGAACGGTTTTTTAAAATTTCGACTAATATGAACCATCGAGTCAAGCACTATCCAACACTTCCACTTGAATTTTCCTGCCATCCACAAGTTTACTTACTACGAATACTTCAAATGTTTGAATTCGCGTAACTACCCATGATAAATCGTTCCAATACAACTACAAATACCGTATTCTGATAGTGCGCATCTTGTGCCACTATCATATTTTATGTTTGTTGTAAATACAAACCAATTTCAATTATAGAATGATGGAAACAGGTTCCGTATACCTTCCGTATGCCTTCCGTATACCGTACGCTAATAGGACGGATGAAAAGGTTGCCAATGCAGTGTGAAGACTAAGAACACTCTTGCAAGTTGATATACTTCTCCCCGTACCCTATTGTTAATTTGCAAGACACTGTGATGGTATTAAGGAAGGGGAAATGGTTAATAACAGGAGTAGGTATACAGTTCATGTTTCCGTGTACCTTCCGTATAAGTGAAAACTTTATGTATCGAAATACGTGGTGAAATGATGCGGAAAGGTAGGAAACACTTCTTGGAAAGGAAACACAGAATTCCTTCATCCTTGTAGAAGTAATTTAAAAGCGCCGGAATAGTTGAACGAATTACCTTTTAATATGATCTATCGATTTGGGTGCATTCCGATCAACATAAATCGATCCGAACGTTTTCCAAAATTACTATTATTGTAATTAATCGATACTAGTATGTAGGAAAGCAGCACCGCCTTCTACAAAGTTAATATAGTTACTCGGTACAGGTTTTTTGTGACTCTCCACAAGTCATATTACTAGAATCATTTGTGATAGTGCCAAAGGAAAAGGAAGAACTGTAGTGTATTGAAAATTAAATATCCGTATGAGTTCTAAAAATATTATATTTTTCGTTAAAACTTAACTGTTAGCTTACAAGTCGGTCACTGGTCACAGGATATGTACATACCGCACATCAACGGTGCTGTGGTATGAATACTTCACCTCTCAACGAGTACTTACCTTGCACAAAAATGTACCATTTACGCTCAGTAATCGGTTTTCATGGTGTTCTGATTCTAATATGAGGGTACGTGACTGTATAGAACACAAGCATGGATATGTGATGTAATAAATAGGAGTTTCTTGTCCATACATACCACACCCTTGAATTTGTTAACAATTTAAGGGAACAACATAAGAAGAAAACAGCTACTCTACAATTGAAACTCACCACAGATAAGGTATTAAAAAATTTTTATTAACTATATGTGCAACGATAACCATTACATAGCAAAAAAAAACGAAGTGTACTGTACAGTACCTATGTTGAGGATGACATTAAAAGGAATGGCTTTCATTAAATTGACATAACTTACAGTGGAAAAGCAACAGCATTACGTTATATATATCAATGTGGTCCTAAGTCCTCATACATGCTGCAATATGTGTAATTTACATTAAGTGTACCTTTAACATTACCAGTAAAAGTAGCCACCCTTCATAAAGGTTTAATTCTTTGATTATACATAATTACTAATTTACCCAAATTAATATCATTACTTAATTAATTCAGTATCATACCAAACGACAGTACACACATGTAATTAGTAGTGGAAATACATTTACATTTTTTTCCCTGTTCATTGTACACACAGTGGCCTCATAATGTTAATGAGAGGAAGTACATAGTATGTAAATGTGGCCAATACACATTACCTTTAAATGAATAACAGTAACAGACAGAAGTTATTATTTGCATTTTATACTGAAGGACACTACACATGTAAGGGCAGCCGCCTCAATACTGGTACACACACTGTCTTACATTTATACACAATGTTGCCTCATAATGACAACAGATCAATCAATACGTATAAAAAAGTATGTTGAAAAAATAAAACACCTTTTTAACGAAAATTTTAAAATCATAAATTACAATCACATTGGGTAATACATTGCATAACACATATATATATTTTAGTCGTCTGTATACACAAGCACATTTTTCGGCTACGTACACTAAGTTAAGTGTTTATGACATTGTGAATTTATTGATGTGAAATTAATTACACATATACATATATATATATATATATACGTAACTTATCCTTGGAAAAGTACAAGTCTGAAATGATGCCTTGCAAAAAATACACAATTACACGGCACACATGTCGCCAGCAGTGCCAATACGGAAACACTAATTCTGTTTAATGCGTCAAAGAATTTGACTCACAATAACAATCACAACATCTACAAGAAATATAAGATAACCAATTGTCTTGTATTGACAATAGAAGTACTAAAAAATTGGAATGTTTGTAATTGAATTGGTATTGGTACTACACACAAATGTCGGTACTCCACTCAATACAGAAACACAAGTGTGCTTTTGTTTGCACACCAAGGTGGACACATAGTGACAATCAGGACACATACGCCTGATATGTATAAGAATACATATAGCATTGTTTGACGTAATTACAGTCAAATTAATAAATCTTTTTTTCCATACAATACATAATGACGCAACACATATGTCGTTAGCCGTAACCATACGAAGAAACACACATTTACTGTAGTTAATACGCTAAAAGCACTAGTTCGCGAAATAACAATCTAAACGTAAGTAAAAAGTTTGGTGGTAAAAATAAATGTACCTTGTGAGAAGAACAATAACACTTACAAATCAAGTCAGCTTATAATACCAAATTAGACTGCACACATATGTCCATACTCGACTAAGTACAGCAAAACCTGTGTTACATTCTTTATACACTAAGTTGATACATTATGACAATTAAAATTGAAACGTTGCAAATAAATTATGACAAGCAAGGAAAATACAATGTGTTCGCATACGAACTGTATAAATAATATTCGGCATTGACTTTTCAGCCTTGTTAGTAAATAGACAGAGCGAAAAAAATTATTACAGGCACAAAACAACTAAAGACAGAAGTAATAAGGTCACATAAAAAGAAGAATTATATGCTGAACATTATCGGCATGTACATTATGTGTTACCCAGATTGTACATTATTTTTCCGTTCTTATTGACAAGTTTAACGCACGATTGTATTTCAACAGTATGTTCATGTGTCATAAAAAATATTACTTTTACATAACTTGCTACAGAACTGAACCTACTGTTGTAGACCATTCTTTGATTGATCGCAGAGAGGATACAGGACTGCTTACACCTATGTGCAATAATATAATATAATTTGGTCTACATCTATCCATAGAAATGTAGCATGTTGCACTGTAAGCACTATTGTAACAGATTATTGCACATGAGAAGAGTGTCTTTAGACAAGTGTAATTGGTCAAGTTAATGTTGCATGGCATAGTGACTATAGCGTCGGCATTGTAATATTGATAGCGCCAGACAACTTCAATTCTCCAATAGCTTTTATTTTTAGGTATTAGTTTTTAGTCTAGGGATATATAACAGTAAATTTGATTAGGCTCCCACCTCCCACCCCCTCGGGGGCCCCTCCTGGCGTCATGAGTTACGCCAAAAAATGCAAACAGGACGACCAAGTCCCCGACCCCAGCAGCGCAAGGATGGATTCCTGGACCGGAACATCTACCCTGCAGGCCAAGCAACAGGTTCCCCCTCAGGACCCATAGCCCCAACTTCGTCCCAAACGGTGTACCACACGAGTGACTGCACCTATGGAATGGTCCTGGCACTGTTCAAGGACCAGATCAGCCAGCCAACCAAAAACTGGCTGGTCCCACAGGGGGTGCAATACCTGCCTCAGACTGTCGCTGACTACCGCCTGGCAATACAGGTACTGGAGTCAGTCAGCGTCCCATTCAGCGTTCTGACCCCACGTCATGAACTGCCCCTCTAGGTAGCCATAAAGCGGCTTGAAAAAAGCCTCCGCGAGCTAGGCTTCGAACCTGGCAACATAGAGCCCAAACTCTCCCAGCGTGAATGGTAGCCACTTCATATGTTTGTAGTGGAGTTGCCTAACACAGAGCAGTCCCGCCAAATTTTCGAACTTAAGCACCTGTGCGGACTTCTGGCCAAGGTAGAAGACTCCCACCGCCCTGAAGGCCTCCCGCAGTGAAGCAACTGCCAGCGATATGTCCACTCTAGTAAAGTGTGCCACGCCCCACCTAGATGTCGCCTGTGTGGCAAAGGGCACAAGACAACTGTCTGTGATCTCGAAAATAAGGATGATAGGTCCACCCGATTTTGTGTTGGCTGCAAGGGGAAGCACGCAGCCAACTACAGAGGCTGCGAGACCTATAAGGCACAGAAGTGGCATTTCTTGCCCAGAGAAGAGAGGCATAAGCGCCAGCAGCAAAGTAAAGCCTCACTGCAGGGCCTAAACCAAGCCCCCAAAAACTACAAATCCCCTCGCGCCCCTGGGCCTAACCAGCCAAGATGGCTGAACCACAGTGGGTAGAGGCCCACTAGAGCACACTCAGGCACAGAACTTCGTCCCTGGGTACACCTAAAATATTGGCATACCTACAAGAAATAGGTATAACGCCTTCTACGTGCAGCAGGGATTCTAAAAATTAAAATTCCCTGCCCTGGCCAACCCTAAACGGCCCAGAGGCAAACGCTCCCCACAAATGGGATCAAAGGGGAAAATGACCGCTAAAACAGCTCCAAAAAGTAGCAAAAAGCCCGTCAGTACTCGCCTCGAGCGAGCGCAGCAGACTGAGAAGAAGACTGCCCCCACCCCGCCCCAGGAGCCTCGCCAGAATAGGCCAGAGCGCCCGGCCAATCACGAGCGACCAGCCCAAAGCGAGGGTATAAAGGCTCCAGAAATGGCCCAGGACGCCAGAGAGGAAAAATAGTTCTGTTCTAGCAGCCGTGGTGAGCACATCGTGCGCACCACCGTCCAGTCTTCCAGACCTTCAGCTTTTCTACTGTCCCCTGTCTGTGCGCCTGATATGTAACAGTGCCAACGAAAGTACACAGTGCAGGGAGGTAAATATGCTTCAGGCCGGGTAGGCACCTAGCTAGTTAAAAGTTTGGTATTTTAGGTGAGCTTGCAAGTGCTCGGCAACAAGGGACAATTGAAAGGTTTCTGTCTGCTGCTGTTTTAACAGCGGCAGCCAACTCTTCAAGTCTTCATTAGCCATCATAAATATTGAGTGTTAGTGTAGCTTATATTTAGTCGTTACACTGATTAGTTTTTCAACTCCCATCATCCCCTCAGAGGCCCATCTCAGCGTCATGAGTGACACCAAAAAACGCAAAAAAAAAAAAAACGCAAGCAGGACGACCCAGTCCCAGACCCCAGCGACCAAATGGATTCCGGGAGCGGAACCACAGCTCCTCAGACCCCTAACCCGCCCCCAAAGAAGCCAGATCTTCGCCCGATCACTGTGTACCACACCAAGGATGTGACGTACCCAATGGTAATGCTGCTCTTCAAAGACCAGCTACAGCAGCCCACCAACTACAAGGTTGTAACACAAGGTGTACAATACCTTCCTAAAACAGTTGAAGACTACAGGACTGCCATCAGCATCCTGGAGGAATTAGGCGCTGGCTTCAGCGTACTAACGCCCCGCAGCGAGCTGCCAATGAAGGTGGCTATCAAACGACTCGACAAGTCACTCCCTCCCTCGTTCATACGAGAAGACTTGCAGACCAAGGGCTTTGACCCAATAAACATTGAGCCAAAATACTCAATGAAAGACCGCCGTCCCCTGGACATTTTTGTAGTCGAACTGCCAAACAACGAATAATCGCGCTGCATTTTTGAGCTCCGCAGTCTCTGCAGGCTCATAATAAAGGTAGAGGACTACCGCCGCCCTGAAGGCCCCTCATAGTGCTCAAGGTGTCAACGCTTTGGGCACAGCAGCAAGGTGTGCAGAGCCCCGCCACGATGCAAGCTGTGCAGCAAACCGCACCTCACAACTGCATGCGACCTCGACGAAAAAGACAAATGCGAGAAACGCTGCTGCGCCGGGTGCAAGAGCAATCACGCAGCAAACTACCGCGGCTGCGACGCATATAAAACCGAAAAATGGCGCTTCTTGCCCCAAGAAGAGCGCAGGAAGCGACGACAACAAAGCAAGGCATCCATGCAGGCATAAACACAGCCTGCTGGAAATTACCGTGCCCCCCGAGCGCCCTGGGCGCAACAAGGCCCTGATGGCTGGACCACAGTGCAGCGGGGTCCACAAGCCAGGACCCAAACCCAAAATTTCGTACCTGGGTACGCCCAAAACGCACAAATACCGACCAGTAACAGGTACAATGGCTTCTATGCTGCACAAGGCATATCTGAGGTTGAATTCCCCGCTTTAGCAAACCCGCATCGCCCACATGGCCAACGCCCACCGCAAATGGGACATAAGGGGAAAATGACCCCAAAAACTGCACCGAAAACAGCAAAAAGCCCCCCAGTGCTCGCCTCGAGCAAGCACAGCAGACTGCGAAGAAGGCTGCCCCCACCCCGCCCCAGGCTCCGCACCAGGATAGGCCGGAGCGCCCGGCCAATCAGGAGCAACCAGCTCAAGCTGAGCCTTTAAAGCCCCCAGAAATGGCCCAAGACGCCAATATGGAAGTAACCCCCGCACAGAGCACTGCCTCTGTAACGCCCTCTGTCTTCGCTACCATGAAGCAACAGTTCGCCCAATCCCCAAAGGTCCAGCAGGACCCCCAACTGGGGCAGTTGTGCACACAGCTGTTCCATCTGCTGGCGATCTGGCTGGATCCCAACAGCGCATTAGAAGACAAGTGCAAGGCCACAATGGGCTTTGCCTTGTCGGCCAGAAAAATGGCCCAACCCAATGCCACCCCCTAGGCAGGATAACAGACCTGCAAATAGGCCCCCTTCCATTGCCAAAATCTTGTTCTGGAATGCAGCAGGCATCCGGAACAAGAAGCAGGAGCTGCTAGATTACTTAAATCGCCACCAGGTACAAATCGCGGCAGTTAATGAAACACATTTACGCCCACAACATCGTTTCTCTTTCCCAGGTTACTCTTGCTTTAGGAGGGACAGAGAAAATCATGCAGGAGGCGGTGTTTTAATATTAATTAAAAACACAATAAACTGCCATGCAGCAAAACAGCCTCAACTAAATACACTTGAAGCCGTGGGAATTAATTTAAAACTCAGCGGCCAGCAAGTTTCACTCTATTCGATTTATTGTCCACCTGGCCGCACACTTACGCGCGCGGATTTAAATGAACTGACAAACATTTCCCCCGTCCTATTCGCTGTCGGCGACCTGAATGCAAAACACCCCACCTGGGGCTGCAGGGCGCGGACAGCCAACGGAAATACATTATTCAACCACCAAACTAGGCACAATTATTTAATTCATGCGCCCGACGAACCTACATTTGAACCGACACAGGCAAACAATCAGCCTGATATTTTAGATTTTGCAATATGTAAAGGCCTTAATATGACCTTTACATTAGAAGTAAAACATGAATTGGCCTCGCACCATTACCCCGTCCACATAAATTTTGACCAACTGGAAACAGACGAAAGGCCAACTAGAAAAATTAAAGACTATAAACACGCGAATTGGGAAGCCTTTAAAGAGTACCTGGACGAGGAAATTAATCTGCCAGATCCTGTTAGCACCCCCGGCGAGTTACTCTGCGATTGACCATATTCCAGAGTTAATTCAAACAGGTATTAGCCAATTTGTCCCTGAAAAGACCCCAAAGCCCCATAGTGATTCGCTGCCAGCCAATATCAGGCAGCTAATCGCTCAGAAAAATCGCTTGCGCAGGCGCTATTCGCGAGGTAGAACAGGCCAACTCAGAACACAAATAAATGCACTTAGAGAGCAAATTAACTTGGAAATTACCCACTGGCAAACAGACCAGTGGAATAATAAATTATCCCGCCTCACAACTAAAGACAACAGTCTATGGCACTTAACTAAAGCTCTTACAAATAAGCGCAATCCAATCTCGCCTCTTCAAGGCATAGCAGGTACTGCCTACACGCCCCAGCAAAAAGCTGAGGCTGTAGCTAATCACTTAGAAACGGTTTTTATATACCGAACATTCAACCCTGCGACCCAGCACATGTGGCTCGCATAGATAGGGACCTTCGAGTGCGAATTCGCCAGCCTTCAGCTGACGAACTTGAATTTACGCATGCCGACGAGGTAAAACGTATAATTAAACGTATGAAGCCCCGCAAAGCACCTGGGTTCGATACCCTACAAGCTATAGTTCTCAAGCAGCTGCAAGTGTCTACACTAGAGGCTCTGGCTAGGTGCATAAATGCAAGTATGACACTTGCGCACTTCCCCACGCCCTGGAAACGTGCCAACGTAATTGTTTTTCCAAAGCCTGGCAAGGATCAGACCTTGCCACAAAATTACCGTCCCATAAGCTTATTAAGTACGCTCTCAAAAGTGCATGAATGTGTTCTGCTGCGCCGCCTCGATACTCACATTCAAAACGCGAATATTTTTCCTAACGA
>PNEQ01125126.1:0-20289 GCA_003012365.1 Medauroidea extradentata
TATTTCATCATGTTTCGGATATGCTTTTAGTCACGTAGGCCACCCTCGAAGGGTTAAGACGCAGTTGGGACAGGTATCTATGACGTAGGTTAGGCGGGTTTCCCACTATGAGCCACCCGGGCTTTGAATCATCGGCCAGCCCTCAAGGTGTTACGAAACAGCCGCCGACCACTGGCCTCCAGGAACATGGCACGCAACAGTATTAACATTTCTGGAAATGTACTGCCATGTGAGGAACTCTGGCAATTTATTTAAATATACAAAACACATTTCACAAAAATATTTCCAAAAAAAATAAATTTATTTTAATTATTTCAATAGGAGACTTTTGAACAAAACTGTAACTAAAACTACTTTCAATAGCTAGTTGAAGAAAAAAATTTCATTGTGATTTTATTTTATTTTTTTTTACGTTGATTCCCATTTAAACTCCGTGCGTGATTGGTAGCTGTATAGGCAGATAACTTTAGGCGACCACTTACCTAAGAGGAAAAATTCGGAGCAGACTGTTGGGTGTCAGTTTTAAAAACAATGTTTGCTGCAATGGGAGTTTGTAATAATAATGTATTGGTCTTTATTCATTTTTATTGCTGTATATATAGCTATCAGCTTCTATCGTATTGATAGAGACATGCAAAATTCGTGTTATTTTCTGACAGCTGACTAGACCCCAAGTGACTATAGGCTCGTTCGACGTCTCCCGCTGGCCGATATTGTCGTGACTTGCCGCGGAGAATGCTTACACGGTAGAAAGACCAATCTTTGTAAAGACATAACACACGTAAATAACAACACATAAAAGTTCGTAGATAATTGAATAGCAGATTATGCTCTGTTATGTATAAGAAAGTGAAGTTTAGTCTGCTACCAAATGATAACGCGAATTTTGTCGCTGCGTATTGTGGTTTGCAAGGGCCGAAAAAGAGTGGTAGAGAAAAACATATTTGTTTGACTGTCATTTACTAGCCGAGTGCAACTCAAGGAGCACCTGAAAACACGATTGCCAGGTAAAAAAAAAAAAAAAATATTTTGAAAATTAGATTCTGTGAACAACCGCAACACAAAATTAGCATATTCCGTTTGGAATTTAACAAGTATATATGTAGGCTTGTACACGCACGCATTTGCGCGCGCGCGTGTGTGTGTGTGTGCGTATATATATACATATATATATACGTATATATATATATATATATATATATATATATATATACATATACATACTAGCTGCCCCGACAAACGTTGTTTAGTCACATAAATAACTTGTAAGTGTGTAAGGATGTGGTGTATAAGTGGAAGAGGTCTAACAATAAAGAAATTAAAGCAATTAATAAATAATAATAATAGAGCAGTGACACCTGGTGGGGATAGACTGGTATCAGCTCGTGGGGATAACTGATCAATTATCACTTACACAGTTATCGACCGGGTTCTAAAATTATTAAATTAAAAATATTTACTAAACAATAGCACTTACGAGTATAAAAAATTGTTTAAAATTTATTCGCAGACCTACGGAAAGTAGGGCCTATATACAAAATTTCATTGAAATCTGTTAAGCCGATTCGGAGGAGTATGGAAACAAACACTGTGACACGACTAGGGCGTCCAGAAACAGCCGTATAGTAAGTATTCCACGCGAGTCATAGACTAAATGGGATAAATTGGAGGCGAATATTTTACTGGTAAATGTACGATGAGATTTTACGTTAACAACGTGGCAACACAACAGGAAGTAAGTACACTCTTTCGCTCCACAGATAACTCATTCTCTTCTGACCATCACATCATAGGCGCAGGTTCAAATCCCGAGTAGTATAAACACAAAAAAATATATAATAATTGTACGTTGTACTAACGAGATGTTATGGTGCTTAAAAATACATAGATTTTTGTCATAAAATAAACACTATTAATTAATAAGTGCGCAAAACTAATTTAGTCGAATGAAATTACCAAATGAACCATAAGAATTTGATGTATACTTAGCAGAATTGTGTAGCACGTTAACTGCATCACATGATACATTTTTCCTGCGAGCATTTCTAATGTACAAACAAATTCCTTGTCGGAAGTAGCGGTAACTGCCCGCTGACCAGACTTGTAATAATTTACCAACACAGAAACCGTTGTGTGAATTTTTATTGTAAACGTGACATTCTAGGCCCTTGTTTCTTACTGTTTGCTGCTCAAATAGACAGAACGAAATATTCTCAAAACTTGGCAGCAAAGAAATTTCATGTAATAAGAGGGTGGTCACCCATATTAATTTCATCATCAAGGGGAGATTTTTAAGGGTCATCTCTTCCACGATAAAAAAGGTCAATTATATTTAAAACATTTCCCACAGGCTCCTAATCTCATCCCAAGTAATTTTTGGTACTTTTTTCGAAGTGAATATATATATATATATATATATATATATATATTAATTTATTTATTTAACTCAATACCAAGGGCTCATAAATCCCGTAATATTCACTTGGTTAGAAAGTGTCCCATATAACGTAGAGCTAGTTTATTTTATTTTAATGAATCCCCTCTTTTCTCTCTCTTCCCTTCTTTGTGTGTTTAGTTTTCTTACACAGTGCTATTTTGCCAGTCTTACGCATTCCTTTAGCGGCATGCCTTGCCAAAAATCTAATTTTAAAAAATTATGGCGTATTTGAAATGGTCCACCAGAATCGCAAAAAATTACCCATATTTAGACTACATAGTTGGTAGAACCATTTTCCTATGATTACTGTTTATTTATTTTGCCTTTCAGATTCCGGCAAATTTCAATAAACATTTTAGTGGTAGCTTAGTAACGATGTCACAGCGAGTTTATTGTACAGGACGTTAATGAAAGAGAATCAGATTATTTGAGATACACCACATGTCACATTTTTCACAATATGGGTTTATGCATATTTACTCTTCAAAGCACGAAACTCAATCGTGTAACACGAATCTAATACAAATTAAACTGATTCAGAGATGAATAAAATTTTTTTCCAGAGCCACAATGTTTCATTCCTTTATAAATAATATTTATCGATCGACCATTTACCTCTTCTAAAACTTTATTTACAAAACTTTTGGACGTATCTATCTGGTAAAAATGCTTTAATATCTGCTATTTCTAATAAAATTCGACGGCCAAATTTTGTGTCTATTATTTTAGCTTTATTCTTTAAATATGGCTTATATATTACAAGCTTGGAAATTCTTGTAAATTCTTTTCTCCGTTTAGTATATTAGGCGCCTGTTCAATTTTTTAAAATGTATACTAAATAAAATATTTAAATATTATAATGATTTTTAAACAGATAGATTTTTTCAGATTTTTAAACCAAAGAAATATAATTAATTGTTTTTGCTCTTAATTCTAGCGTCTCACGGAGCCTAAGAATAAATTATTTAAAATTTTAAACAAAAAGAAATAAAATGTTATGTTTCTTAATCCGAACGTCCAGCATGTTTCTAAGAATAATTTAAATCAAACATTAAAATTTTTTTTTAAATTTTTAAACAAAATAAGTGTTTCTATTTTTAAACAAAAATATGTAAAATGTTTTCTATAGCTTACCTTTCTCCAAGCTCATTTATTTTCTTTAATCTGTATCGCTTTTGTCGCTAGTATCCGAATAATCTTCTTTCGTGTAATATTTGCTAATTGCATTAAATATCCTGCGTGAATATTTCTCTCTTTTACGCTAATTTAAATATTTTAGTTCTACAAAAATATCTTTGCCTTAATCGTAAACTGTAATCCTTGTGTAACCGTTTTTTAGTCAATATATATATATATATATATATATATATATATATATATATATATATGCATTCTATTTGGTATTTTTCGTCCAATGAACTGTTTCATCGCTCGATTATATCTTGGTAATACCTTTTGTTCCCAAAAATAGTTCTATAATTTTGGCACTAGAATCTCGCCCCATTTGTAACATAGGAAATATAAAACTTTTTATTGGGGCCTTTAACAATACAAACAGATTTTATTCAATTTTTTCCGCCTAAAACTCCACAGTAAGAAAACTCATTTATATAATGTAAGACAAAGGCATTTATAAACCCCATCTGTGAGAAAATCTATCCACTGCCGTTTAAAATAATGTTTTATTTCTTCTGTTTCTTTTTTTTTCTTTTCCAAAATATTTTTTTGGAATTCTTCTTTTAAAACCAAAGTTTTATCTAAATATCCCAGTTTTCTTTGCTGTATATTTAAATTTTCTAATTTTTGCTTTCTTTTCTTAGTAGACTGTAAATTTGCCGTATAAATTATTTTTATTTATTTTATCGCATAAGGGGAGAGTTTATTGGTAATATTTATTATTTTCTCTAGACACAAATGCAGAAATGTTATTTGTTCTTATTAAATCTAATTCATCTAAATTTATATTTCCTGGAATTGTAGAAAATCTTACTGTGGGATTTAGAAAAATATGTTTCTCCAGATTTTATAAAACAAAAGTGGTTTACAGAAATTATATTCTCTATTTCTTCTAAAATTTCTATATAGTTAATAGGCAGCTAATTAAAACTAAAAGCAGATAAAACAAATATAACACACTTTTTCCTCTTTATCTCCTGCTAATTGTATTTATATTCCTGTTAATTTGTTAGTATTTTTATCACCCCAATAAACTTACTGCAGAAGATTTTTATAAACAAGACAACAACTATTTTATAGGGCATATGTTACTATTTCCCACGTTTTTGATAGTGGAACACCATAAAAAGGAACTTCCTCGAAATATTTACTATTATTTGTACTAATTTTAAACAATCTGTTAATAGGTTAAATTTTTTTTTCTTTTTCGAAATTTTCGTTGGTATAATTGTAAATTGTTGCTTCTAATCTAGTAATTCCGTTATTTTTAGCTAAATCAGAAGAAAATGTTTCTTTTAATCAATTTAACAATTTAAAAAATCTGTAATAGTTACCGAGTTGTTTATTTTTTCCCGGGGTTTGTTAATTGGCAAATAAGTTTATTGTACATTTTCACTCTATAATTATAATTTAACCATGCTAAACAAACTTATCCAAAAGAATTAATATTAATAACTACTACATTAAATTTTTCGTTATGCTATTCTCCTTGTACACGAAAATTAAAATTATTTGTTAAATATTCTACCATTTCTTCTTTGTTAAAAATACCAGCAAAATTTTGTGTTAAATCTAAATCTAACTCTTATAAATAATAATTTTCTTTTTTAAGTTCTTCTACAATCTCTGGCAATTCTGTTAAAAGATTATCTAATTTAAACATCTGCTAGTTCTATTTTTAAGGAATAACGATCGATTTTTATATTATTGCTTAATAATATTTATTTTTAGTCAATAATTTGTTTAACGCAATAAATTGTTTTTAACATTGGAATCTAATAAATAAAGAATATTTTCTTTAACGCCATGCCCTGCTAAACCAAATTTAGAAAATCTAGATCTTAAAAAACTATTAAAACTGCCGCATGGTTATTTTTTACAACAAAATGTTTTATTTTTTATTTTTTCTTCACAATATAAAAAAACAGA
This sequence comes from Medauroidea extradentata, assembly GCA_003012365.1. Classification (NCBI taxonomy): domain Eukaryota; kingdom Metazoa; phylum Arthropoda; class Insecta; order Phasmatodea; family Phasmatidae; genus Medauroidea; species Medauroidea extradentata. The sequence continues at coordinate 5,543 of PNEQ01125126.1, forward strand.
TATTTTAAAAACCATAATACTATCGCAAAAAGTCTCTGTAATTAGTTTTAATTCTTCAATTTTTTTTTCTCCGTTGGTGTAAAACATAGCTCCAATAGTTGTATTAAGATTATTATTATTTAAATTTTCTTTAAGGAGCGATAATCTCAAGTAATTCCATTATAGAATATTTTGTAAGTGGCACTCATTTTACTTTTAGCTTCCATTTATTAAAAAAATTTCGTTAAGTTTGTAAAAAAGTAGGTAGAATTTAAAGAAATAAAAAAAATTATAAACAGCCCAACCCAAAAAAAATAATAAATTATAAAACAGCTCAACACAATATAAATTTAAATTATAGGACAACCCAACCCATAGCAAAATAACAGTTTATTCCTCCAGATTTTCCTCCCGTTCGTCAATACTAAAAAGATTATCTACACAATGTTCTGTCCCATAGCAGTAAAAAAATTTCTATTAAAAATTCAGTCCAAGAACAGTGAACAGATTTATTCTGTTAGACAACAGTAAAAATAATTTCAAATTATTTTATTCAGTCCCAAAGGCAGTAAATCTCGTAATTAATAAGTCCAACCCTAATTATATAATATATCTCATCTAAGCCTAAAATAATTCAAAATTTAGGTATTTAAATGTTACCTGACACAGGGTAGCTGAATGCATAGCACAGTGATTTTCTTACCTATTTTCGATAATTTAGGGAAATGGTTTTATGTTCGATTTTGAGCACGAATAAGGGTCATTGGCCTCGGATATACAAATGCCCTCCACTAGTGCTCCGCGCATTTAAGCGGTCTTAAGATATCTGTGGCTGGAACTCTCATGTAATGTTAAGTTTTTTTGTGCTTTCTGTGTGTGTAGGAAAATATCGAGTGAGCTAAAGCATTTCGTTCAGAAACCAGGACCAGTTTTGGAATCACGCTCGGATGTAGCTGGCGTCATGGATCTCGTAAATCTTGTCGCAAAGAGAGAACAGCGAGTATATTCACGTGGGTTCAACTCACGCAGGGACGCAAGGCTGGAGGTTCCAAATGAGGGTAGGAAGCAGAAGAAGCTGTGACCTTGAGACGTCGCCACACCTGTGGTCCTCGCCAATATGGCGAGCCTGGCTGTGTTTGTTGTATCTGATCTAGACACTCTGTCCTATCAGCCGCTACAACATATAATCCGCGCCTTTTTAGCACACCGGTCCTCTCTGGACATGCACGGCCACCGCGAGACATACTGTGTGTCGCAGTCCTGCTGCTCGATTTTCCTAAATATATTATCGAACTACTGAGCTGCTGTATTTCCTGCCTATGTATACGAATGTCCTGTATGGGAACTGTTCGCACGGGAGAGAGCTACAGTTAACATTAGAATAACTTGGCATTATTACATAAATTGTTAAATAACCACATTAGTGTAATACTGGACAATAATATTGCATGAATTACAAAGAAAAAAATACTAAGCAGATAACGGCAATTTTGTAGTGATACTACTCTTTATTGTAAATTAGATTTTAATTGTAGCATATATAAAAATCAATATTGTCAATATCAGAGTACTTTATGGGTTTGGCCAACAATGGTACAGCAAGTTCAGTAGTTGTTATTTTGCTGTTAACTGCATATTTTAATCGGCAGTTAAGGCAAATACCTTACTTTTATGATCCAAACATGAAAATCAATAGTCACGGTACAATAAAAACATGGTGTTGATGTTAATTATTTGTTCAAGTTGTTTAGCATTGCAATTACTCTAGCAACATGACAGAGGAGAGTGACAACACAAGAAAGACATTTTATTTGTCGAGCTGCATGATCACGCTAAATGTACACAGGGAAGAATGAGGGACAGCTATAACTGTCATGGAGCGCGAAGCTCTGATGTGACGCAAATGTCAAGGTTCCCAAATGACGTGGCTTTTCCTCTTGTAACTGTTATGGTTTGGCCAAAGAACTGAGAATTTATGTTGAACAGCCTGATGAGTTGACTGGCGTTAAGAGAAAGTGACAGTCACCATCTTGAATTTTTTTGTATTTTGTGTCATAACTTTTCTTCTGGGTAAATTTTTGGAACTTTAACTAAACTCTGGAATATAATACGTACTGATATCATTTTAGACGCCGTAAATATATTTTTGTCATTACTATTGTTACAGCTCGAATTACAGTTAAAGAAGTCTTATTACTTTCTTAACTGCAATTCGATCTGTAAAAATAGTACCGGGAAATAAAGATTTATGGTGTCTAAAATACTATCAATATGTAAGCTATTCTCCAGTTAGGTTAAAGTTTCAAAAATTTACCTAGTAGAAAAGTTATGAAACAAAATACAAAAACTCAAGATGGCGACTATCGCTCACTCGTAAAGCGGCTGGCTACATACAGGGTGAGTCAGGAGGAAAGATACATGCTTTGAGGGGTGACAGTACTGGTGATTCTGAACAAAATGTTTCCAATAAATATATGCCCTTTTCTTAACCGTTTCAGAGAGGTGACGGTAAATCTCTGTTGTCTAACATAATAAATCTGTTCACTGTTCTTGGACTAAAATTTTAATATAAATTTTTTTACTGCTATGGGACAGAAAATTGTGAAGCTAATCTGTTTAGTGTTGTTGACACTGTTATAGTATGTTTTGTTGAATTGTGTACATTTCCTCATAAAACATGTTCAAACACTCCACCACCATCTTCAATGCATTTTGCTGCATGTGTGAATACCTGTGGCATTTTTTACTTCACTGAACTGTATTAACTGTACACGTAACCAAACTGTAGTTCCCAATACTAGGGCAAGCACTGTAGGACTGAGATTGAGGTAAACAACTGCACCATACTTAGAGCGCCACCGTGTGGAAATGTACGAAATTACACACAGCATAAGATAACAGTAGCGTGATTTACCGTCACCTGCACTTATCCCGTTCCTTGTTGTTTTCATTAGGTTTCTTTGAAACAGTTAAGAAAAGGGCATATGTTTATTAGAAACATTTTGTTTAGAATCACCAGTACTATCACCCCTCATGGCATGTACCTTTCCTCCCGACTCATCCTGTATACAGGGCAGCGCGGGATTCGGTGCATCTTTTGCAATCCTCAATAACAAAGTGAGAACTTTAAAATATATAACTAATACCCACACGAACTCGTAAAATTTCTGGTTCTCTAGTTTTGGCCGAACATCACGGTTTGTCCGCTGAGTATTCGAAGCGTATTTGCTTGGCGAATGTCTTCAGAGACGGGGCGTGTCATCTGAAGAAGCGACAGTCTGTCTTCCGGACGGAGACGGTGTCTGACTTGGAGGGCTTCCCCTCTCGTGGCCAGCTATTAGGATCCCTCTTTAACCCCGGCGACGACTGGCTGGGGGGTGCAGTGGGTAGCGGCCAGAGGAAATTACAGGCAGTTTGTCTCTACTGTAACATCCTTTGCGGTCGCGATTGAAACACTCTCGTCGAGAGCATCGGGCGAAACGGCCAGAAATTTACCGTTTTCCCCTAACCCTCCACATCCTCACCCTTCCTTTGGTTTGACTTGCCCGAGTGAGAGGGAGAGGGTTTAGTCTGGGCGGGATCGCAGAGAAATATATGGTTCGAAGCAGACTGTCGCGAGTCGACATTACAGAATAGCCAAGCGTACAGAGTCGGAACTGCCTTGCGAGTCCGGAGAATCCCAACCACTCATGTCAGAGCCATTGGTTTCCGGTGAAACAACTTGATAGCACTAAATATTTCACAACTGTATGTTCGTCTCAGGATTATTCTCTTCCGTCGTTGCCTGCTTGATGAGGTATAGCTAAAGAAATTGAAAATTCAACAACTTTTCGGGGACAACCAAGAAACAAAAAATCTGTACGCTTATGTCACATTTGCAATTGGTTAGCGACTTACTTGAACCCGCTGCACGCCTATGAGCCAAGTACTAACCAACCAGAGCCACGATTTGTGGCGAAAAGAGTTTGTCACAATTTGGTTTGTCCCGTTTTCCCTTCGTTGTATATTTAAGTTTACTGTTGTTTTGAATACAATATTCTCAGCTACCACAGTTATAATATACAGGATGTTAAAAAAAAACACCGACAAAGTCCGGCAGGTGATTGGATCCTTAAGAAAAATAAAGCAGGAAATATGAAAGTCACTTCGTACGTAATCGTGGTATTAAAGGAGTAATTCGCCTTTGAAAATCAAAATTTAAAACTTTTATTTCCCCATAAACCAAACGGTGATGGACGTAAACTGACAAAACTCAGGATATTACTTCAAGACAATAAGGCCGACAAACCAACAGTAAACACTGTATCATACCTTCTACCCTTACGAAAATAAAAGGGATGCCCCCGCCCCCTTAAATTGCTAACAACTTTTTTAGCATCAGAATAATCAAACATTTAAGAGCGAATTATTGGGAAATGTGACCTTAGTAATAAACAAGGTCCTCTTGTAGCGACTGTCTAGGACGCATAGTTATCGTGCAAAACGCACATGAAGTTTTGGCGCGGTGACACAGAGCCTAGCATGTAGGCAACACTGCATACACGAGTGTCTGGGTTATTCCGCAGCGCCGCATAGGCGATGGTGGACATTCACGGTAAATATCACGTGTCGTAGATTAAATAACTCACATAACCGTAACCAACACTTTGTTCTTCGCTTAATTTGTGTGTTTTTTTGGAAAATAAAAATAATAAGTATGCAAGCGAAAAAGGACGAGTGTTTTATTGTACGTTAAACTACTCAATAAAGTTCCAACATTACACAAAGCATTTGCATGTCCGTGTCAGCACAATTCGTAGTCTACAATAATGGAGATGGGCGGGGCAGTCTCTTCTTGAATACGTATTACGATTTACGTTAAAATGTGTTTGTTAACATATGCCGTTAATTCTTCCACTATTGAACGCACACACCATTAAAATAAATTGGTTCAAGGTAGAGTTTTAGCCTTAAATGTCACTTAATAGTTAACGAGCGTTCATATTAGATAACAAAAATGTTTACTTTGATAAACCGTTACGGTGTGTAAAATACCACAGTACTGCACTGCTTGTGAAACCATGATGAGGCATTTGTTTTCACATGTTTGAGTGGTAACTGACATTTAGGAAATATGCATTTAAGACCAGACAGAGAACAACGCTAGGGTCGGGAGACAGGGAAAGTATGGAAAAGGTGTTCGACGTATCACTACTGACATGAAATCACGTAACTGATATGCGATTGTAATATTTAACTACAACATTTCAGAAGTGCTGTTTCGGTACCGATAAATCTTAAACCGTCCACACCTTTTAAAGTTGAAGAGCTTAAAATTCCAAATTTTTTATTTTCTCTTTGCATGTTACACAATTTTCAACAAAACTTTCTGGTAGAGAAAAACACGCCTAGGAATGTCACAGTCATGAGTACGCGTACTTTACAAATTTAAGTGACTTGGGGGCTCTTAGTTCATCTATTCCTGACGTCAATTTTAAAACAAAATTGCATGACGTAATGCACAATACCAAAAAGAAAACCATATCCTTCATCACACGCCCGCGTATGTTTAAGTCACTGACTAGTTTGTGGTTCGTAGACTTTTATTCATCTTAGACGTACGCAAGACTAAAACAATAAAAATTATACAGTTAGAATTTTCTTTGACGAAGTGTTTTGAAAATTAAATCTTTAATTTTTTACACCTGCAATAAAGTTATTTTTCCTTCTCAATGTTGTATCAGTATTGGTATCGGCAATATCTGACAGTAACTGAAAACAATATCAGCTCCACTACACTTTAAAGTAGTGCCAGAATTACATAGAGATATTTCCTTCACTTGCACATTTAAATTTTTTTAACACACATACATACACAAATTAAGCTAGGAACAAAGTGTTGGTTACGGTTATGTGAGCTATTTAAGCTACGACACGTGATATTTACAGTGAATGTCCACCATTGTCTGTGTGGCGCTGCGGAATAACCCAGACACTCGCGAACGCAGAGTTGCCTACATGCTAGGCTCTGTGTCACCGCGCCAAAATTTCACGTGCGTTTTGCATGATAACTATGCGTCCTAGACAGTCGCTACAAGAGGACCTTTTTTTATTACTAAGGTCACATTTCCCAATAATTCGCTCTTAAAAGTTGGATTATCATGACGGTAAAAAAGTTGTTAGCCATTTAAAGGAGGCCACCCCCCTTTTTTTTTTCGTAAGGGTAGAAGGTATAAATTAGTGTTTACTGTTGGTTTGTCGGACTTATTGTCTTGAAGTAATAGCCTGAGTTTTGTCAGTTTACGTCCACATATGGGGAAATAAATGTTTTAAAATTTTGATTTTCAAAGGCGAATTACTCCTTTAATATCACGATTACGTACAAAGTGTCTTGCATATTTTCTGCTTTATATTTGAAAAGGAATCACCTGCCGGAGTATGTCGGTGGTTTTTGTGAACATCCTGTACTATACATTGTTAAAAATGCGTGTTGGCAAGGAAGACGGAGGCTGACGCCTATAACTCCTCGTGTAGAGCTAACATTACAAAGTAAATGTTAATTTCCAGAGAAGGAACTGTTAAATAAGAACATTAATATGGGACAGAGTGAAAGTAACGATATATTATTATAAAAAAATTCGGGCAATTAAAATAGACAAAAATATATATTGAATTACAAAATGTGGAATCGTACATTATTATTTAAAATATAAACAGGGCCATACAAACCCTTTTGAATACTATTTTCCTTAGAGTCTCCTAAACAGACTAAGTTTTATTAACTTGAATACATGGTTTAAGATAAATAAATACATTAATGATTCATTTAAAATTTTAATTCATATGTGTAAGATCGTCCTGGATGACCAAACGTGGTGCGTAACACAATTAAAGTTTATGCGGGGGCGAAGAACTTAGCTGAAACGTAGAATGTAGTGGCGAGTAGATGTCCAAAGAAAGGACATGCTGAATACGTACGGAACTACTGGAAGTAGAAATATTGGGCCTTTGTTGATTACTTAAAATATTGGCCCTTTTGTTGAATAATTCTTGAAACATTTTAAAGTTGAAAAGTTGAATTATTGGGGATGCTTGAATACTTGAACTATCCTTGAACCTGAATACTTGAACCCTCCACTGTAACAAATGAAAGAGAGTTGGGGAATTTAAGTTAGTTTTTAAAGAAACGAAACAAGGCGTGTCAACACGGACGCGATGGGAAAACTTACCAACGGAGAACCGACTCGATGGCTTGCATCTTGAAGTACACAAAAAATTAAAATTCGTAACAATGTCCTCAAAATTCACTCACTAATACATAAAATAGAACTACACTACATGACATGGAAAACAAATAATAATAAGTTTATGGGCACTAAATCCCGAAGGCTAACATCACCCTACAAGCAAGAGCGACGCCGATATGCGTCATATTTCTTGAGGAGTAGTTTTCACAATACCGCAAAGGACGCAGTACAACAGGCGTGTTGACGGTAATCAATTTAGAATGCAGCTGACAGATTACGCGAGGATGACTAAAGAGTACTAAAAAGGGCTGAAGGAAGCACACTCCGAGCGCAGCGTGTACTGCGTGCGGTAGGAAGAAGAAAGCAAGGCGGTGCAAGGATTACTTTTTTATGCCTGCAGCCGAGCTGAAATGCAGGCATGCAAGAATTGCGCTAACGCAAGAATGCGCATGGAAGACTAGGTCTCTACACTGTTAAAAATTTCCGAAAATTCACGGAAATATTTACAGAAAAGTACTGTAATTGTACGGAAGTGGCTTTCATAATTTTTTGATTACAGAGATTTGTCCGTATTGCTAGTTTACGGACGTTTGACTGTAACTTTCCATATATTAACGGAAATATGTTTCTACGATTGTAAAATAATAATTTATTGTGTTTCTTAAAAAAATGCTGCTATTAATTATCACTACGGCACACTGGTGCTAAACGAAGAGAAGAGATGCGACGACGAGCGATACAGCCAAGGACTCGTATCGCGCACGGACAAAGGGCCGAACAGCCCAGTAAGTGACTGAAGTGTTCCGACGGGGCCACACACATATTTTATTCTCCTCACTTCCCCTATCTTGCAGAGGGCGGCCACTCATGTCACTACATGGAACTTTTCACAACCGAGAAAAAGTCGCACCCCTTTTCTGCGTTTCGCGCCAGCGGGTACGCACCTTTAAATATATACATTTTTATACATTAAAATATTTTTCACGTAATAGTACTGATGAAGTTCTGTATAATCAGGATATCAAAAACAAAATTTGTCACTTATAAAATTTGTCTCTTACAATTGTATGGAACTCACTCATTAGATAGACTATATTGTCACTTTAGTACATTGGTTAGAGTGATTGCCTGGTAATCACAGGGTTGAGGGCTCGAATCCCAGCAAATTCGAAATATTATTCAGGGCACTGAGTGATATGATAAGGTATCGAGTAAACATAAACAACAAGATTGTTTCGTATTTCTGGAATATGGAGTGCCGGTAATTTACAGAAGTTAAATTTTTGTGAGGAAAACGGATTGTCCGTAATTTTACGGAGGATTCCGTTATCAAATAAAACCGAGTGTCCGTTATTTAAGAAAAGATTTCTGGATAATTTTTTGCCTGTACTTTTCCGTAATTTCCACAGAATTTTTTTTAACAGTGTACCCACGTGAGAATAGTGCGGACAAGCACATACAGTATGTCCTAGGGGTATTATTACACGTTGATAGTGGCAAGGCGAGCTCCTAGGCCGTAAGGCGAGCCTATGGTCGCTTTGCCTGGACTGGTAGACGTGAAAATAAACCGTAGTATAGTTAGCGGAGAAATACTGAATGAAAATTAACAACCATAGTACCCTTCAATTAATAATAAAGGTTAAATGCAGTTAATAAGTCACTCTCATATTAGAAATAATAAAACATGTGCCGGAAAAATAATAATAAAAATAGAATACAGCTAATAAACGGCACATGTTTCAACGCCTTACGTGTAAATCTGTAGTTGTGCTTCACAGTCAGAGATTGGATGTTTAAAATCTCACTTGTCTTGGGCGATGTGTAATATCAATTACTGTTCGTCATTTACTAATGGAGTAGCCAGAGCTATCTGCCTGGGTTTTCATCAACTATGTTATTGATATAATAAAAATTAGGGTATCAATATAAGAAATATCTCTCGCGCGAGATAGGATTAGAAAGATTCCAACAGTGATGTATTTAAAATTAATTTTAAAAATTATTCCCATCCAGCTGCTGTAATTTTCTACTATCTTTCGTCACTTTTAAGTTAGCATCACTATATCACACGATTTATATTTCAATTTTGACAAACTACACACGAAAGAATTATCAAAACTGTATTACTGTTTATACTGAAACATAAGCGCGGCATTTGCAAAAGATAAAAAGAAGGTTTTTACGTAATTCAATATTTGTTTGGTTAACACTCTTGGCCAGCGATTCACACTGCACAGTTTGTGGCATTTCCTCACCGAACACATTCCTTGCACTTCAAGGCATAGTCTTGTTATCTCCAAACTCGTCCCGGGATATAAATCTCGCTTCCCTCGACTAAGGGGTGACTTCGAACTGATCGAAACGGCGGCATCCGACACAACCCTAGCGACGACAAGACCATAAGCAGCGGCGGGCGAAAATAAGATGATCGGCAGCTTTACGAAAAGAGGGGTTGAACGGCGAGGGGCGCGTCGTATTGAACAGCATGATCGCGCCCCAACTCTCGATGCAATGAGGGATCAAAACACGAAGGGGCCGGGGAGAAATATTTTTACATGAGAATGCAAGTCGGCGCCTCACGGTAACTGCGACTGGGGTTGATGGCAGATATGAAGGGTGTTATTCTTGCAACCCCTCTGACTGCTACTTCCATGGCAGCTCTTCCTAACTCGCTTCGTGCCGTCGAACCCAACGTCATCCCTCCCTCAGCGGCGTTATGAAAGTTAATTTCATCCCCTTCCCCTCTTTCTCACGGGCGAAATACTTCACGAGCCATTTCCTCAGTCTGCTGCCACTTGCCAAGAGGATGCGCCTCACTTTATGATCGTTGAGCATAATTGCAGTCTTGTCCTACCGGAACTGTGATCGCCGGCTGACACAAATCTGGCGAATCTACACTCCCACGCGAAGATAACGCCTGTTAGCAGTCGTTCTCACAGGAGTTGGCTCGTTCTATTCTCAGTAATAACTGATACTCGTTAACTTTTCTCCGACATAAAGTTTTAATAGCACAAGTCTTATAAGGAACTTTATTTTATCACGATAATATTCCCAGTAATCCTGTGAATAATGTGAAAATCACGTGCTCGGCGAATTTAAAAAATGTGCCAGCATCTTGTAAATTTACAACCGTTGTACGTAGGTCATACAATGTTATAAACACATGCGTGGTTGTTTTTCAAATACAAACAAGCCTAATTCAATTTTGATTCTTCGCATTGAAAACAACTCATCTTGGAAGCTTATTTATGCATAGTCTGGAATCTACTCAGTAGGATAACCACTAAATTATTACATAAGTTAAATATTTGTAAATAACACCGTAAACATTTAGAGCCAAATATTATCGAACACAAGTTCTTCGTTTGTTTCCGAGATCTAAGCGAGCACTATAGCTGCGCAAGCACAGTTACAGTTACAAATATATGACCGCTGGAAATATTACACAAATTAATGTATTAGTGTCTGAAGCGGTTAAGAATAATCACAACCACAAAGGGTTAACGGAAATACAAAATATTACGATCCACGTAATTTTAACAGGCTGGCGAACAATTAGTAATTATAAATAACAGTAATCCCACGGATTCGTTTAAGGACAAGCTAAACTTCATACACCCGTTCGTGTTGTGTGACTTGTGCGAACTTGTATTACGAATTAACTTTCAGAATAAAGTATGTGTATTTTTTTCAGTTCCAGATGGTAGAATATCAGAAACACTAACGAGGATTTCTGACAAACCACAAAACAAAATAAACAGACGAATCCCGCAGTACTGGACTTCTTGCTTCTCACTGAGCAGCAACTAATGTACAAACATGTGAGAGTCCAGTGACAAGATACACGTGCAGTCCAGCTTATATTAAGTTGTCCTTGTACTTGCAAGTAAGTTATTGTCCCATTTCAATCGTATCATAAACAATCTTTGCTGAGCACACATTTTCCGAAATGGAATCCAATTATTTTTCACGTTCTTACTTATGCGTTAAAACTATCATGACGTATGACCTTTGTTTACACAACTTAAAAGATAAATTTTGGACTTACCATGCCACATATAAAACATTGACTATTTCGTTACTTACACTAGGTACCACGTTTAATAATAATATTATTATAATATAACGTCTTTATTAATAATTTTCTTACACTTAACCACTTAAATTACATACAGTTTTAAATATTATTAAACATTAGGTGCTTACAACTAATAACAAGTAGAATTTTTGTTTAAAAATTTTTGAAATTTAAATGAAATTAGATGTTTTATCATGTGAACTTAAAATTAGCTAAACCTTAATTACAAGAAAAATTAAAACACTGAAAAAAAAAAATACATCACACATAAACTACTCATTCACTCAAATAGGGCTACAAGGATTCCAGCTATTTATAATTAATGGGTCACTCTAACACAAATGTACTCGTCGATTTAACGTACTTTATGTAAGTAAATCAACCAGTCTGCGTTATTAAGTTCTCCGTCAACTGCAAACAAGATAAAGTGATTCGGTTTCAAGTTTGAAAGAATTTTCAATTGCAGACGATTTGAAGAACTTTAACTGTTTTGCTGCCTCCTGAACGTAGTCGAGGCATTTATGAGCTAGAAGCTCTCGAGACTTCAGACAACAATAAACAGCCGTTTCTCGGAGAGTCACGTGTGTTCCACAGACAGAAGGTCTCCGGGCGATACGCGGTCCATGAAAACATAGCCAAGCCTCAGATTGTCATTATCGTTAAACAAGCTTAGTTTAAAATAAATGACAATTCCTTTCAATGCTACGTTTTATGCACGTTGCGTAATGGAAGTTTTCGAGTTTTTGGACCGCGGGCTAGTTAATCTAGACTAAATTTAAATTTATTTGGGAGTTTTAGTATTATCTTGTGACCACATTTTCCTCACCTAAATATTTTACGCCGATAATTTTCACGTAAAAGTATGTGCAAGCCTAACTTCGCATATGTACTACGGGGACTGGCAAAAAAATCGACTTTACTGAAATAAAAACTCTTATTTAAGAATACATAAATTTTTCATTATTTTGTTATAATTTTCTTTATAAAACCAAGGCATTTCTAAACTTACATATTTATTAAATTATTACATTTACATGTAAGACTGTGTATTTTAATTACTGGTACGTCCCTTGAAACAACATTCTCACTGAGTTGACGTTATGCAAAATATATTAAACCCGTCAGTTCTTAATGCGGAGAAAGTGTAGTCACAAGTAATATGTAAAAAAAAAAAAAAAAAAAACAGATACAATAATTGTAATATAATGAAGATTTTTAAAAACGATAATGTTCTTAAGCTCTTGTTCCCGAGTTTTTTTCAGACTGGTGCCAATATCTCAAATATTTTAAGTTTTGAAAAAATTTTAGTCAATGTGCACTCACACGATGCACAATACTGTGGGCGCGTTTTTTAAATAATGTACCATTCGCCAGCAAAAAAAAAATAATTGCCTTCATTTTTGCATATTTTCACGACGAAAAACGTGGTACTTTGGGTAATGAAATCTAAGAAACCGTTCAGTATAATTCTACAAATAATTCAGCTACAAATTATAACATATAAGTGTCAAAACTGTGCAGCGAAATTTTTATATGAGTATTAGGTAGCAATAAAAAAAATATTTTTGAAATCACTGCAAAACTCCGTAACAAGGCCTTAAAACCGTCACCTACTCTGGAGTATTTTCCAGCGTGTAAAAGCCGGAAGCAAGAGAGCCGTGGACGATACTAGCAGTTGTACCAAGTACCACACCGCCGCTATGCGAAGAGTAATGTACCGGCGTGTAGGCTTTGCGATGGTAAATCATTTCAACGTGACTTTGCTGTGACCAAATATTTTTATCGAATGCAACCATGTAAACAATTCCTACGTATGCCATGCCGTTTTTGATTAAAAATGTGGGCTTCGAAATATTGTTTAGAGTATGACTGCAGTTTGTAAGTACTAATCCCTTATTGTCTGAAATGTGTTTTATTTTGGTACGTACTCTTACTGAACACTAGTTTAATAGTTTCTTTAAAAACGTTTTCTTCAACATGATAGCAGGACTGTTCCCACCTCAAGTATGCGACGGCTTAAACAGCTATCTGAGAATAACAGAAACATGGGAATTGATTCAGCTATAATTATAAAGGAACGGAGATTGCGGGGAAAAATTTACAGTTTAAATTTTTTTTCCAGTATGTGACTGTAATACACACGTTGTTAAGGTTCTCCTTCCGTCATTCGTGTGTTCCCAGTTTATTGGAAAGTGAAGCTCGTCCACAACTACAGAATGGTTTTTATTCGTCTATATGCAACTAAATCGTATAATATAATGCAATGCCAACTGTGACAGCTGTTGCTGGTGTAAAACCACGACCGTGGAAGAGCGAATGAGACAACATGCAATTACGGGTCACAGTTTTATAACTTAGGCCTATGCATAGGATATGTAGAAGCTGAACGGCGTGGTGATGTCTTAAGGGTGTTCTAAGTGCGATAAATCAAAATTTTATATTTTTTGACATATTGTTAGTTTTGTAGACGATACTTGTGAGTACATTTCGCTATTACGAAACAATTTTAGCTCTCATAGTTTTCTCATAAAGGGGCGTCAAAGTCAAAATTTGCTTGTCACTCTGCCATTCAAATAGTGAAAACCAACTGACCTACTTAAACCAAATAATTCACTGTGAACTTACATCCCATGAGCTATGCAATGAAACATTTAAAAACCTACAACATAATATCTTGAATTAAAAAAAAATCGCAAAAATACAGAAAAAAGTAGCATAATCATCAATTTTTTAAATTACAAAAACAGTCCACGGGATTTTTTAAAAATGATTTATTACGTAGCCCATAGTATGTTATTTCACTGTGAATTATTTCACGTAAGTAAGTCAATTGGTTTTCACTATTTTCATGGCAGCATATCATGTCAATTTTGACTTTGACGCACCGTTAACGCTAGCTGAAATTGTTTCGTGAGAGGAAACTGCACTGACAAGTATTGTCTACAAAACTAACACAATTTCATATAAATATAAAATTATGACTTTATCGCACTTGAACACCCTTAAGCACACGCTAACTCGCTCCGTCACTGGTTGCACAAGGCTCTAGAGATAACTTTTTGAAAAATTGAATGTCTTAATCTTTAAAATTTGTAGCATATTTATAACTAAGAGACCAGAATAACTGTGTTGACCTGGAAACTATGCCTTACAAATATCTGCATCGCGATGTGATACAAGATGTTTATTAGCAATTTACTGAGACAGTGGCGCACTATGACTGGTAACGTAATACATTACTCCTCTATTGTTAGTTAAAGAGTCCTCAGTGTCTAAAACAAATCGTGACACAAACGTGCATACGTATAAATTCAGGCTAGTTTCCAAACAATCCTGTACATTTTCATATCTCTGTGGTTTATACATGTTCTGCAGCTAGCTAAAAACAAATCTATATATATATATATATATATATATATATATATATATATATATATATATATATATATATATATATATATATA